>JMSD01000051.1:206206-265002 GCA_000715435.1 Paramecium caudatum
CATCCTTCTACTGTTAAATAATGGTTGATTCCTTATAAGCTGCTTCGATGATCAATATTGTTTATTGGAAATGCTCATTTTTTTAACTAAATTCTGTATTTGACTATTGAGTTCTTCAATTATTGTATTTTTTTATTCTAAACTAATCTTTTCTTATTTAATTTCTTGTTCTAAAACTTCTATTTATTTTTTCTATTGTAGTTCTTTATTTTCTTTAGACTTTTCTATTATATTTTATAAGTCTTATATTTATTGATTTAGGCTTATGATTTATTATTCTTTCTCCTACATTTATTTTTCCTTCTATTGCTAAATAATGGTTTTTTCCTCTAGGGTTTACTCAGATTTTTTTATTATATTCACAAAATGATTTTACATTTATTGCATCTCATTTTAAAGTCTTAATGAATTTTAATCCTTATCAGCAACAAGACTTTATAAATTCTATATTAGAAGAAAATTTTATTCATTTTCTTATTATTAGATTCTTTCCAATTCTTAATTTTCCTATTACAGTTATTAATGTTTTATTTACCAATCTGTAATTTAAAAATTGAGTGAGGCTATTAAAGAGGCATTATTGATTATTATTTTTTAAGCTTCTTCTATATCTTTTTGTAAATCAATTATTAAATCATTTGAAAAGCTTTATTTGTAATTATCATGCTCATTTTTTGAAATCTATATAGATGAATTATGCCAATTGATAGCCAAATTAAGACTTAACTTTTTTTATTTATCAATTTTACTGTTTAAATTATTTGATGAAATTTCCTTATTTTAAGAACCGAAGTTAGAGTATTCTGTACCAAGTTTAGCCAAATGCTGTATTTAATATTTTTCTTAATTATTTTTATCCTACTTTTCATTCTCATTAATTTATTACTACTATTATTAAGAATTATTTTCAACTTATTTTATCACTAAGCTGGTGTGTGTTATATTAGTTTATTAATGAATTTATTCATTTAATGTGAATTAATTTTATAGGATTTAGTACTTTTCTTAAATTTCTTGTATTTTATTATTTAATTCATTGATTTTTTCATCTTTCTTAGCAATTTCTTAAACAGATTATTCTGTAACAAGTTTAGCCAAATATTGTAGTTATTGTTAATCTTAATTATTTTTATCCTACTTTTCATTCTCATTAATTTATTACTACTATTTTTAAGAATTATTTTCAACTTATTTTATCACTAAGCTGGTGTTTGTTATATTAGTTTATTAATGAATTTATTCATTTAATGCGAATTAATTTTATAGAATTTAGTACTTTTCTTAAATTTCTTGTATTTTATTATTTAATTCATTGATTTTTTCATCTTTCTTAGCAATTTCTTAAACAGATTATTCTGTAACAAGTTTAGCCAAATATTGTAGTTATTATTAATCTTAATTATTTTTATCCTACTTTTCATCCTCATTAATTTATTACTTCTGTTATTTAGAATTATTTTCAATTTATTTTATCACTAAGCTGGTGTTTGTTATATTAGTTTATTAATGAATTTATTCATTTAATGTGAATTAATTTTATAGAATTTAGTACTTTTCTTAAATTTCTTGTATTTTATTATTTAATTCATTGATTTTTTCATCTTTCTTAGCAATTTCTTAAACAGATTATTCTGTAACAAGTTTAGCCAAATATTGTAGTTATTGTTAATCTTAATTATTTTTATCCTACTTTTCATTCTCATTAATTTATTACTACTATTATTAAGAATTATTTTCAACTTATTTTATCACTAAGCTGGTGTGTGTTATATTAGTTTATTAATGAATTTATTCATTTAATGTGAATTAATTTTATAGAATTTAGTACTTTTCTTAAATTTCTTGTATTTTATTATTTAATTCATTGATTTTTTCATCTTTCCTACCAATTTCTTAAACAGATTATTCTGTAAAAAGGTTAGCCAAATACTGCGTTTATTATTATTCTTAATTATTTTAATCTTACTTTTGATTCTCATTAATTTATTACTATTGTTAATCAGAATTATTTTCAACTTATTTTAACACTAAGTTGGTGTTTGCTATATTAGTTTATTTATGAATTTATTCAGATAATGCGAATTAATTTTAAAGAATTTAGTAATCTTATTAATTTTTCTGGATTTAATTATTTAATTCATTGATTAAATTATCTTTCTAAGTTAATTACTCTATACATTATGCTAATGTAATTTCGTATAGATATTTATCTTATTCTTAATTTTCTAAAAGTTTTTATGGCCCAATTTCAACGAAACCTTTTAAACTCTCGTTTATACTTTAGTCCACTGATTTTAATTTATTTTCATTAATATACAATGTATTATCTATATCTTTTTGTGGAAATGTATTTTCTAAAAATTAAATTTTTAATTCAAGATTTGTAATTTTTTCTTAATAATATCTATCCTTAATTTTTATAGCCTCATTTGCTTCTAAAGTCTTCAATGCTTCACTGTAATGATTTTAAGACTCGAATACCAACGATTATTAAACTTAAAGCAATTCTAAATATATTTCCACATAAAACCTTGTTTAACATTGGTAAATTATTCCTCCATTTAGATAATCTCCAACTCAAACTTTTGTTGCTCTATGTGACTGTCTAAAGAATACTATCTAATAGAGTGTTTTTACTTTTTTTTTGTTGCAATGATTCTTATTCAATGTTATAAATCCTTATTTTCAATTCATCTATTTCATCTTTTAACTCTTCATTTAGAAAACTAAAATTATTGAAATTCCTACTGCAAATCCATGTTATCCTTTTGCATTTAAAATATTGCATTATCATATTCTTATTTTAATTTGGCCATCTCCTAACTTTCTTCTATTAGATTAACGGGCCGCTCCAAATTTAAGGATAAACGTTTTTGCTATATTTTTATAAAATTTATACTAATTAAGAATTTTCATTGACCATTAATTTAATTTTTGTTTGATGTTAAGTTTATAATTCCATTAGTTAACTCTCTAGTTATTATTATTCATTTGCTTACTTTTATTTTTCTATTTTTATATTATGTTTTACCTGACTGCAGGTCTAAAATCTTTTTCTCTTACTATTTCATCTGAAAATTTAGTTTTTTTTCCTTCATTTTAGCTACACTCAATTCAGATGTAATATTAAGTAATTATGCTTCTATTTATTTTTTTTCATTCTCTATTGCTTGCAACTGTTGTGCTTATTGATCAACAATATTTTTTAGTTCTGCAATAAGTTTTTCTTATTCCTCTTATTCATCGTTTTCCTATTTTAATGTTTTCTTATCAGTTTAATCATCATTATCACTATCAGATTAGGACCTAACTGAAGCAGCATGATCTTCCTTAAATTATTCTAAGTTAAATTGGCCAATAAAATGACTTTAGCTTCTTGTGTGCATAGTTTCTGATCTCACAAATAGGGTATTGCTTTTGTTTCTAAAACTTGGTTGATTTCTTGACTCTTTTTTTATTGAATTTTATTAACTATTTAAATCTACTGAAGAATGCTATTTTAATTTTTCACATTCCTTATTTAGATCTAAAATATACTGTTAAGCAATACTTCTAATCTCAAGGTCTCTAAATGCTAATTTTTCTTCTAAATCTTTTGTTTTTGACAAAATCTAAACTATTTAATTGCTCTTTTGTTGGATTTCATTTTTTTACTTTGATATTATATCATCATATTCAGAGTTTTTACTCTTAAGTTTAATTATGAGCTGCTCATTCGAGTCATTTTTCTGAAATTAATCCTGAAATGATTGTTATTTATACCCTATAGATTTGTTAAAGCTTATCTATCTCGATCTACACTTATTTATATTTATGTTTTTCATTCGCTAAATCATCCTCTAATCTCTGTATTTATTCAAATAGTTATTCATTCTTTTGTACTTAATTATCATTGACATGCTAATTTATTCTGTTTATATTACCTCTAATTCTTTAATTTATTATTAAAGTTGCTCTGTTTCAGAATTCATCATTAAAATTTGACTTTCATAATGTGAGGCATGCTCTTCAGCATACATTTTTTATTGCATTAATTTTTAATGAATAAAACCTTGATATTAGAATCTTATACTTGCTAATTATAAAATTTCTTTAACTGTTTATTCTCTCTCCATTATTCCAATTTTTAAGATTTCATATTCTAAATCCAATTAAACAAATTACAGTTATTTCCATCAAATTTAGGATGGCTTTCAATTAAATCAAGATAACTTTCACACTGATCCTAACTTATTTTCAAAATAAATTAATTGATATCATCATCTGTTAAATCCTCCATTATATATAAATTAAATTTATAAACAAAATTCTGCATAATTAATGAAGAGAAGTTTGTATATATATTATGATTATCTATGATCAAATGCATAAGTCTTCAATTGCTCTGTAAGCTTATTATATGTAATAAATCTCTGATGGAACTAAATCGAAAAAGCATTCTCTAGCCTCATGACTTTGATAATTATAACAAATTACTTTAGGACAACCCTCTGAGATTTCTCTTAAAGCAACTTAAAGCCAACCCAGAGCGCTAAAAGTATAAATGCCACATACTTTGCAAATCATGAGTAGAATTCTATTTTTTTTTCTACAAATTGATTTGTTCGGTTAATAAATTAAAAGTAAATTTTACTTTTGGAAATTTTTCTGCTTTCAGATAACGAAACTTAATAAAGTTTTTTTGTTCCTCCCATTCAGCAAAAAGATTTTCATATCCTTTACTGTATTAATGGATTTATTCTTTTGAGAATAAATTTAGTTCAATAGCCATTTCGGCAAATCTTGGCAATGTAATCATTTTATTTTTCGATAATTCTTCAATATAATCAGCATAACTGATAAATTATTCTAATGCAATATTCTTATCATAAATATTAGGGTGAATGGCTTTATATAAGTTTTTAAACTAGGTATAAGAGAAGTCTTACCTCGGAAAATTCAATTAAATTGTTACCATCTAAATCTGCTGCTTAAAATATCAACTTCAAGCTATCCTCACATTATTTCTTTTTCTAAAAATACAAATTCATAACTTAAATCATGATTTGCTCAAAGATAATTACTTTTTATTAAATTACATTATACCCTTATTTTGACTTTATTTTAATTGTAATTACAATTATTGAATATATGTTTATCCTAGAAGTTGTAGTAGAAACTCATTACAGTATTCAGTCATTTGTTCAAGAGTTAAAATAATTTCTTATCTATTGAGTTGAATTTCTCTAAATTATGTATTTACATTACTTGCTATGGAAATATTTTATTGATTCAACAATCAATTTGTAAACAGCTTCATCCATTTCATCATCCATATAACATAGTCTTGAAATCAGACATAATTTTGAATATTAAGATTTCTTGTTATAAATAAATTAAAATAGCTAAAAATGATTAAAAAAATAATACTTGTTTTATTTTCTTTTCAGCAACATTTTTGAATCCATATTTTTTCAAAAAAAAGTCATAAATACTTACATGTAAAGGTATTTTGTAACCCTCTGGATTTTTAGCAGTATCTGTGATGATAGTATTAAATATTTTAATAAGTGAAGCTATTGGAATAATAGAATCTTTTTATTTTTTTTGCTTTGGATTCATGATTTCATGTAATAAGGAATTAGCTGCATCTGTGTTTTAACTATATACTCTTTTAACTCTCCTTTCCTTCTTTAAATCAGATAATAAAGAAAGTTTTATAGCCAAAGGTTTTGTGTGTCTTCTTTTTTATATATTTGCTCCACCATACTCTTTTACTAAATTTCTTATTTTTTCCAATTTTCTTTACTCAGCTTCTTTATCTTTATCATCTTATGAATCATCACTTGATATTAGAGACATGCTTTCATTTATTTCACTTGATCCATCAGTTGTATTTATATTGATAGACTTTCTCTGAGGATGTAATTTAAATTATCGAGTGTTAGATCGTTTTAATAGTTTTGTATCATCATCAATATTAGTTAAACTATTTATAATAAGAGATTTCTTATTTTTTATTTTTTATTATGGAATAACATAATTCTTTTATTATTAATTTTAAGTATTTGAACTCACCTTACTCTTACTACTTATACTACTCTTTCTACTTTTTGATTCATTTGAAACCTGTTAATTTTCCAGTTGTACTTCTACTTTTTGTTCACTTTCAATCTCATTTTCTTGTTTCAACATTTCTTGGTTTCCTTCCTAATCAGGATTCTACACCAGATCGATTTCATCTTAATCCTGTAAAAAAAGTTAACCATTATCTTATTACTGATCTTAGTTAGAATTGGCTGATTCTTCACTTTTTTCATCACCTTCTATTATATCCTCTTTTAAAATATCTTATTAATCTAAAATGGCAGAATTTTAAAATGAGGGAGTTTTTATACCAGGCGAGGTTACAAGTACTTTTGGAATCTCATTTCTAGGTGGACTTCCCTCACTTTGTACTATAATAAATTATTAAATTACATGAATTTAATCTATTTTAAAGCATAGTTTAACTTTTTTTTAATTCTCTTATTTTTTTCTTTTTCTTCTTAAGCAATTCAATAAATTCTTAAGTTGCTTCTTACAAAGTTTGCTCAAAATATTTAGCATTAACTTTTTATTCTTAAATTTCAAGCATTTACTCAATTTACTTTTTTTTCATCATCACAATGTCATCATCCTAATTTGAACCATTGCTAAGTATGTGTTGTATTACCTCTCTACAATCAATAGGCTTATTATGCATCTTCATTTAACTAAATCAAATCAATCTATACTTAATTACTGCCATCATTCTATTTATTTAAATTTCCTATTTCTAGGCCATACTATCAGTATAATCTTAAAGCCAATCATCATCTGTTTAACATTCCTCTAAAATAGTTAATTTAAATACTCTCCTCTAACAAAATATTGTTAGGTTACATTTTTAAATAATTTAATTGATTTTACTATTAAAATGTATTATTTATCGAGTCAAGATCTGTTTTTGATAATCCTTATTTAAAGTATTCTTCATCCTCCTTTAATTGTTCTCCTTTCTCATATTAAATTGATGTTTATTTTTTCATTTTTCTAAACATTGTATTTTTCATTTCTAATAAATGAGCAACAACTGATTATCCTTCTTAAATTCCGATTTTTATTTTTTAAGTAGTTTATGATGATGCATGTGTCTCAATTTACAATTTAGTTTCAAGTAGCTCTTTATATACTTTATTATGATTATCTGTCATTTCATCAAGTTATTAACCCAAAAATTTAATATCATTTGTTAATTACAATGATTTTTTGGCTAGATAAATATTTTTTTCATTTAAATCATTTTTTTATGTTTCTAAGTCTGATATCTATTATTTTAATTAAAATATTTCTTCCTACAATTATGATACTAAAGATTGTTGTGTTTTTTAAATTCTCTACAATGCATCCATTTGTTAAATTTCCATTTCATTATAATTTGATGCAACATTTTAAATCAACATTTCTATAAATGAGACGAATGAATTCCAAATAATTAATAATAACATTCCTCTTTCTTTACACTCATACGACACCTACCTTGCTAATTCATGGAGACAAGATTAATAGACAACTTGGAGTTAATTCGTAATATCAGTGATTAAAAGACTTTTATCTGTATTTAAGTTGTTGATCATTTTTTCAAACCACAACAATAAATCGATTGCTTATTATCTATTAGGAGGGGCCTTAGAATCAAATATTGTATTGCATTCCTATTACATGATCGATTGGAGATAATATCTAAATTGGTTAATTTTTATATTTTGAAGCAAGGGAGAGAAATCAATGGTCTTTTCAAAAACTTCTAATTCTTTTGGATTTTCAATAAATGTTCCTTTCATTTTATCTTTAACAATCGTTGCGTAAATGTTTGATTTATTTTACTGATTATGGTGCTTGTCTATAAAATCTAAATTTTACAAATTCATAATATTAAGGGTCTTTGGCTATGCTGCTAAGTGGAATTTTTGGGGATGAGAGGGAGGACATCTTAACTTTATCATTTCTAAAATTGAGATATGAGACATCAGAATGAGTTTTTATTCTTCCAGTTTAAGGCATTATGTTAGATCTACTGTAAGTTGTATTTCTAAATGTTGACATTTCTTAAGAACCATCCTTGCATGTCAAATTAATGGCGAGTTGTTTTTTAATTGCTCTAGTCCCTGGTCTTTTAGGGGACTGTAGCAAGGGAAGTCTATTGCTGTCCATTATATTAAATTATTATAATCTTTAAAAAAATTCTTTGCTTACTAATAGTATATATTTGAGTTTCTTAAATAAATTTTATTACATCAAATGGAAGAATTAACAGAGCTAAAAAACTTAATATTATAAACCCTAGAAGCCAATGGATAATTAGCTAAAATAAGAGCATCAATAAGGGCTTCTGTTTTTAGCGTTGTAGACCAATAAGATGGTGGTAAGAAATCAGTGTCACCATTTTTTTGTGAAAACAGAAAAATATAATCAATCTACTCTTTAGAAACAGGAAAAGATTTACTTGAACTAATAAAGGAATTTCTATAGTGTTTTGAAATGACCTACACTACTTCCATATTTTCAAGGTATAAGAAAATAACATAAAATTAGTGAAAGCAATCTCAAGGAACAAATTAATAGAGAATAGATAGCTTAAAAATTAGATATTAAAGCAGAGGACGCCACCAAACCACTGCTCTATTTCCTACTAAAAAACAGTCTCAGATAGAGACAAATGGGAAAATATTGTCATTTATCAGGGGAGGATATGACAAGTACTTTAAGTGGAAATTATCTATCTCCAACCAGGAGTCTCACTTTTAATGATTAGTAGAAACCTTTATTAGATATAAAATAATAAGAGTTTTTAAAAAAGTAGGAGTTCAAAAAATTTGGAGAACATTAGCGCCAGTAATAACTTGAATTTGATAGAAAAAAGTAGGCTGAAAGATTAAAAAAAGAAGAAAGTGCAAAAAAACGATAAATGGAACAGTTAGCCTCAGAAGAAGAATAAAAATAATTTAGAATTGAAAAATAGAAATTGGAGTCAGAAAAGCAAAAATAATAAGCATTAGAACAAGAACTATAAAGAAAACATTTAGAAATAGAAAGACAAAGAGCAGATTAGGATAAATAAGAATTATAATTGCGCGAGCAAAGAATTTTATTAGAAAAATAATTACTTGAACAACAATAATAATAGTAATAACTTGATAAATAAAAAATAGAATAATAAAAAAAACTTTAGCAACTTGATTAATAAAAAATAGAATAATTATTAGTTTAAATTACTCGTGAATAATAAAACTTTGAATAACTTACAGAACTCATTAAATAAGAAAGCAAAAAATTGGAAGAATTAAGAAAATAAATTGATATTGAATCTAAAAAATAGAATTCTAATTAATAATTATAAATCCTAGAGCAGTAAAAGCTTAGTTAATAAGAACAAGCATAAGCATTAGAATAACAAAGACTAGATTAATAAAAAGAGAAATAAATTCTTGAGCAACAAAATATTAAGTAATAATAACAATAATAAGCTTTAGAGCAGCAATTAATTGATTAAAAAACAAAATAACAAACCCTATAGCAATAGCAAATAGAATTATAATAAAAGTAGCAAATTTTAGAGTAGTAATAACTTGATTAATAATAAAAATTACTTGATAATCAATAACTTGATGATCAAATAAAGTAACTATTCCTTGAAAAATAAAAAATTGAAGAAAATTTAAAGCTTGAGCAATAAAAATTAGATTAACTATTGGAGATGTAAATTTTAGAGTAGAACAAACTAGATTAATTAATAAAAAATGTTTCTCTTGAACAGATAAAAATAGATGAATAATTGAAGTAATAAATTATTGAAAAACAATAATAAGAAGAATAAAAAATGCTTGAGTTGCAAAAATTAGAGTCTATTAAATAGCAATAATTAATAGAGCAGAAAAAATTGGAAGAATTAGAAGGATTAACAAAATAGACAGAAATTGATTTAGACAAATAGAGACAAAAAATTTTACTTCAAGAAAAGGAAATTGAAGAGAAAATTAAATCCTACTAATAAGAATATAATCAATTTAAGGTAGAAAAAACAACTGAATATGAGAAAATTGATCAGATAAAAAATGAGTTATAACTTGAAAAAGATTATTTGGAGGAATAGAGAAATTAATTTGAAAATGAAAGGGATAACTTCGATGAAATGAGGCTTATTTTAGAGGAGGAAAACGCAAGATTAAAAGAACTTTTGGATGATTTTTAGAGAGCAAACTAATTATTATAAGTTAATAATGAAGAGGAAACATATGTAGGAACAAAAGAGGTATTAAATTATATATAATTAGACTGCAAGCGAAGTTGATGCTGGAAGTATAAGGAAAGATGAAACCCTGTAAACAACAGGAATCATATAAGAAATAGATAATAATTGGTCACAGTTAAAAAGATATGTTCATTACATAAGTCTCAAGGATAGTTGAAATTTTTATTTGTGTTTTTGTTATTTAGGGAATCTTTTGGAAATATATACATATACAGTAATTAATTTGTAAAAAAAAATGATTTCAATTGCATTAAAATGGGAAATATAGCGTTTGTAAGGGTGTTTACCAAATAAAATCACTAACCCATGTACATTTCATGAAGATTATCTTTATTTAATAGTGGACAACTTTAAATAAAATGATTTATATAGTTTGAGTTTGATTGATTTCAAATGGCGTAAACTGTATAATGGAATCCCATTTAAGGCTAGGTGAAAATTGATATGAAATATAGATTTAATGGTTAATTTGTAATGAAGTAAGAAAAAATGTATTGTTATGGTGGAAGCGTTGATGTTGAGGGATCCATACTTCTAGATGAATTTTTAGAGATTGATGTAATTCAATTAAAATTTCGATAAATAAAAAGTGCTCCTACAGGGAGAGTAGAGCATGGAATGTGTATATATAGAGGATAGATTTTAATCCTTGGTGGAAGAACATAAAAAAAAATATTTAATGATTGTAAAACATACACAATTGGAACAGATTAGTAAATCAAAGTATGATTATTTATAGATGGAATTAAATAGAATTTGAACCTGCACATAGATTTGGACATTAATGTACAGTTTATGAAGATACGATTATTGTGACAGGAGGGAGTGATGGAAAAACTATCTTAGAAGATGTCTGGTTATTAATTGATTTAAGGACATGGATTAAATTAGAAATTAAGAATCCAGTACCTTTATTTAGACATTAAGCTGTTCTTGCAATGAAAGAATATTTAATTGTATTTGGAGGTTGTTCATTTGATGGAAAAAGATGTAATGATAATTTTTATGCACTAAATATTGTTACATTAAAATGGATTGAATTACCAAAAGTTAGTAGACATCCTTATCCAAGAATGTAACATACAATGTTATGTTTATTAAATTAATCCCATGAAGATTTATTAGTGATTGGTGGAATGAATTATTAAGATTTGTCAATTCTCAATTTTTCTTAAGTAAATATGTTGTTTTAGATTCAGTTAAGATGGCCAATCTGGTTGATTTATAACCATAATCGTCTTTGGTTAGCTATCGTAGTCATACTATTGAAAGGGAAGAATTTCTATAAGATATTCCTTAAGAAGTATAAAATACAGAAGAAGCAACATCATTTTTAGAATTAGGTAAATATTATGAATGGAAAATTGAAGCAAATTAGGGAATGTATTATTATATTTTAATTTAGAATATTTACACCAAGAACTGGACATTCAGTTGTATAATGTTTAGATAATTTATATTTATTTTGTGGATCAGATGATACTACTATTTCAAATGATATGCATAGTTATCATCTTATTAAAAAATAATGGGAATTAATTGTACCAAAAGGAACACCACCTACTCCACGTTCAGGATGTAAAGGAGTTGTAAATTAATCTGATATATATTATTTTGGTGGATATACAAATAGAAGAGGAGAATATTTTAATGATTTATATCTATTTGATACAAAACTTAAATAATGGGGATAAATTAAAACAAATAAAGATATATAACCTAGAGTTGATATGTCAGTAGTAATTAATAATGGTAAGATATATGTATTTGGTGGAGCTGATGGTACAACTAGATTTAATGATTTACAATGTTATGATATTTAATCTCAATAATGGACTAAATTATAAACACATGGTTAAACTCCTACTCCAAGATTTGGTCATACAGCTGAAGTATATAAAAATTAAATGTATGTATTTGGTGGATGGGATGGATTTAAAACATTAGATGAATTAGTAATTATTAATATTAATTTAGTATACTTATTCATTTGCCTCTAATTATTGGTATTTAGAAAAACTAAGAAGTAAACCACCATCAAGATATAGACATAGTAGTACACTAATTGGATATAGTATATTTATATTTGGTGGAGTGGATGCAGCAATGACAAGATATAATGATTTATATGAATTCAATTGTGAACTAAAGGAATGGAAATTTATTGAAACAGCTGGAAATACACCATCTGCTAGAACATTTCATTAATTATGTTCATATGAAACAACTATTTATCTTATTGGTGGTAATGATGGATCTAAAAAAAATAATGATATGTAATATTATAAATATATACTAGGTATTCTATTTAAGTATTTGATAACAGATTTAGTGATTTATCTAGTATTTCTTAATTAGAAATATAATCTAATTTTATACATAAAGAACATGGTTTAATAAGTATATTAAAGAGTTAAGTAAATGAATTAGAATAAAGATTGAAAGAAGAATAAGAATTCAATTTATGTTCAATCTGTTAAATTAAAGACATTAATTCTGTAATATAAATTATTATAATAGGTTTTCCTTGAATGTGGTCATAGATTTTGTTGTTATGAATGCTCTAACAAGCTTGAAATATGTAAAATATGCTTAAAGAAACCTGGCAGAATTATTAAAATATATGTAGTATGACTTTATATTGGATTATTTATAATTATACAGATCCATTAATTAATTATGGATATCCAATAACAAATTGCTGATTATTATCAAAATAATCTCTCTAAAACACATCTTAGAACATTATTAGAAGATGAAAATAGAAATACTTAATCAGTTGCCTAGTATGATGGAATTTTATTGGATTATTCACATGAGAAGGTAGACCCTTAATTAGTCAATTTATTCCAATAATTGTCTGATAAAGTGAACCTTTTTGGGACTTTAAAAGATATTCAATAAGGAGTAATAAAGAATTGTATTTTTAGATTAAATTTAATTCCACTGAAAACAGAGCAGTGTTACACACAGCACTCAGAACTCCAGAGAATTAGGAAGTATAAGTTGATGGTTCTAATGTCATACCAGATGTTCATCATATCTTAAACAGAATAAAGACATTTACAGATAATGTTAGATCTGGAACATTTACAGGATACACTAAAAAATAATTGTTAAATACTGTTGTTATTGGTATTGGTGGAAGTTATTTGGGAATTGAATTTATATATGAAGCATTGAGAACTCATAATCAAGGTGCATAATTAGCAAAGGGACGATAATTAAGATTTTTAGCAAATGTTGATCCAGTTGATACACTTAGAGCACTATAAGGATTAAATGTTGAAGAAACTGTCATAGTGATTAATTCGAAGACATTCACAACAGCTGAAACAATCATGAATGCAAAAGTTTGCAGAAATTGGATTCTTGAATAATACAAGCTACTTGGAGTTAATGATGAAAAAGTATTATTATTTATATTTTTAAAGGGAGTTCTAGAAGCTCATTTGACAGCTGTATCAACAAACCTACCTGAAACAAATAAATTTGGAATTAGTGAATAAAGAGTCTTTGGATTTTGGGATTGGGTAGGTGGTAGATATAGTGTCACAAGTGCTATTGGAGTATTACCACTTAGTCTTTAATTTGGATATGATTATATTGCTTAAGTTTTATAAGGTGCACATTCAATTGATACACATTTAATTAATGAGAAATCAGTATCCAAAAATTTACCTGTTCTTTTAGGATTGTTAGGTTGGTATAGAGCTAGTATTTAAGTAATTAAAATATATAAAATAGAAATATTAAGCATTGGCCTTGATTCCATATGCTCAATGTTTATTGAGATTCCCAGCTCATGTTTAATAAGTTCATATGGAAAGTAATGGAAAAACAGCCTTAGTTTATCCAGAAAAGCAAGAATAATTTTTAAGATCAGCTTGTCCATTCATTTTTGGAGAACCAGGAACAAATTCTTAACATTCCTTTTTCTAATTAATTCATTAAGGATCATAAGTGATTCCATGTGAATTTATAGGATATGCTAAATCTTAAGCAGAAGAAGGTGCAAGTAATCCTGTTGCAGTTAGAGATTAACATGATGAATTAATGTCTAATTATTTTGCTTAAGTTGATGCCTTGGCTAGAGGTAAGACATTAGAAGAGGTTGCAGCTGAAGGTGTTAAATAAGAACTATAACATCATAAAGTATTCCCAGGAGATAGATGCAGTTTATAAATTTTATTTGAAAAAGAAGCTAATCCATATAATGTTGGATAATTATTATCTCTCTATGAACACAGAGTACTAGTTGAAGGGTATTATTGTTTATTATTATTTAGAATACTATGGGGAATTAATCCATTTGATTAATGGGGAGTTGAATTAGGAAAAGTATTGGCCAAAAATGTAAGACAGGTCTTACAAAAAAATGCCAACAATCATCAATAATTAGACTTTTCAGGATTCAATGCTAATAGTGCAACAAAAAATCTCATAAGTCATTACAGAGCATTTTAAGGAAAATAATGAGTAATAAATATATACAACAATATTTAATATATAACATTTATTATACATACAAATAATAAATTAATTAGGATAAGGTTAGCATTGATAACATTGCCAATATCAATAATTACTGATTAACACACAATATCATTGCTGAAAAAATTAAGCTGAATTAATAATTATATATATATATATTTATGGGTAAAGGCAAGAGATCCCGATCTAAAACCCCTAAAAAGAAGAATAGATCTAAGTCTAAGGAAAAAGTTAGATCAAGGTCTAAGGAGAGAAAATAATCAAAATCTAAAGATCGAGAAAGGAAGAAGCCAGAAACAGGAGGTGGAAGATCAACAGGTTGGGGAGTAGCATCACAACCTAAGATGGGAAATACAGATGATTTCTTAAGAGATATGTACAATAATCCAAAAACATCTGCTACACCACAAAGTAGAAGTTTAATATACTTTTAGCTGCATAAGCTTTAATCATTCCATAGTCTCACTAGATGTAAACTTAGATGCAATATACATTTGTAATATGTTTAGTAATGTAGGTACCTGGTATGAATCCAACAATTTTAAAAATGTTAAATGATCCATCTAAAGTAAGAAGAAAGATCAAAATTCCCCCTGATCCTTCATTCAATTATATTGGTCTCATAATTGGTCCAAAGGGTGTGAGTCAAAAAAAGTTGGAAGAAGAGACAGGTGCCAAAATACTTGTCAGAGGAAGAGGATCATAAAAACCAGAATAGCCACCTCAACCTGATGATGATGAAGATTTACATGTATTGGTAGTTGCAGAAACACCATAATAAGCAGCTAATGCATGTGACAGAATAGAAAGAATTTTATTGGCGGATGCAGAAGAATGTAATACATTATCCTACCTAAGTGCAACGATATAGATAAGAATAAATGAAATTGATTGCATAATCACAATAAACTCCAACTACTGCATAACCTATTGCTTAAACAGGTGCTGTTGATCCTAATGATTTATCAATGACAACTCCATATGGTCCACCAAGTAAAGATGCATATGTTTATCCTGTACCAAATGAGTTTGTTGGTTTGGTGATTGGAGTTAAAGGAGAGACAATTCAATAATTAAAAGAGAAATCTGGATGTAAAAATGTTTAAGTTGCTGCTGATTCTGCACCTGGCTCTTAGACTAGAAATGTTTTTATTGTCGGAGATCCAGAATGTGTTAAGAAATGTCAAGCATTGCTTTAAGAAATAATAGATACTTAAAGGAAGGTTAGAACAGCACCTGGTGCAAAAAAGATTGAATTTTAAGTTCATGATCAATTTGTGGCATTGATTATTGGAAAAAAGGGAGTGACTATTAAAGCTATAAGTGAGAGAAGTGGAGCATTTGTAGCTATTACATAAAGTCCTGATTATGCAGTTAGACCAGATCATAAAGCATTTGTACTCAGTGGAACAGAAGAATAATTAAATATAGCTATTCGAGAAATCGAAACACTTTTAGAAGGAGCTAAAAAGTATATTTAATCACAATTTTAGAGCTTATTTCGCAAAGACTTGTGTTGATCCTAGTACAATTAATATTCCAACGTATATTTGATTTACAAAATTAGGCCGTTGTTGATTAATCCACCGAATGCATTGGCCAATTATTAGATACAAAATACAGAGATGGCCCCATAGTAAACAATGCCTGAGTTCCGAACACCAGAAGAATAAGGTAAAATTACCACTTATACTAACTTCTTTTCTTTTATTTATAGCTGCCTATTAAAGATAACTGTAAATGCAAACAATGCAAATGCAATACTACATGATGATACCAGCACAACAAGCAGTCGTAGAAGAAAGAATCATTACAAGAGACACTAAATCAAAATGATGAGTAAAAAAAAATAAATAATAAAATATATATACACGTAACCATAACAACAGATACTAAATAATCAAAGGTAGCAAAAATATAAAATATATATAAAATATATGTACGTGTATTTATTAGTGATTCTTACTTTGGTGTTGGCTGAAGACTATTATAACTTATTATAGTTATCTCCTGATGCCAGTGATAATGATATAAAGAAAGCATTTAGAAAATTATCAGTACAATACCATCCTGATAAAAATCCTGGAGACAAGTCGGCAACTAAAAAGTTTTAAGATATTAATAAAGCCTATGAAATATTGACTGATCCAGAAAAAAGATTAATTTATGATTTGTATTCATTAAAGTGAATTAGGTATGGAGAAGAAGGATTAACAAATCCACAATATGCTAATAAACCAAAAGGTCCAAATGCACAAGCTGAAATATCGGTCACATTAGAAGAATTATACAATGGATCAGAAAGAGAATTCACAATGTAAAAGAAAGTTTTATGTAAAAAATGCAAAGGAAGTGGCTCAAAGGATGGAACATTAAAAATATGCAAACATTGTAATGGAAGAGGTTAAAGAATGCAAAATGTCAATATGGGTATAGGATTTACTGTTTAAATGCAAACAACATGCGATAGATGTGGGGGAAGAGGAAAAATCAGTTCTGGAAATTGTCCAGATTGTCGTGGAGAAAGGGTTTCCTAAACATCTAAGACTCTTCAAATTGACATTGAAAAGGGCATGAGTGATGGATAAAATATTGTATTTAGAGGAGAAAGTGAATAAAGTCCTGATTATTTCCCAGGAGATGTGATATTTACATTAAGATAAAGAAAACATCCATTATTTGAAAGAAAAGGTAATGATTTATACATGGATATGGAAATAACATTAAAAGAAGCTATTTTAGGATTTAAGAAAAGAGTTAAACATTTAGATAATCATTATGTTGAAATAGAAAGTAATAAAATAATATAGCCATTTGAAGTATTAATATATTTAATTAGGTTAAATAAATCTCTGAAGAAGGAATGCCAGTACATTAATTATCAAGTGTGAAAGGAGATTTATATATAAAGTTCATTGTTAAAATGCCTGTAAAGTTAAGTAAAGAGGAAAAATAAATGTTATAAACTATTTTTAAGTGATATTAAATATAAATAACATGAGTGCAAGCAATGAATTAATACTTGGGGATTAGTAAAATTAATTCTATGGTTCAGGCCAAAATAAGTTAAGTGTCCATATTGTTCTAATTCAACAGTGACAACAGTGACTTTTAAAAATGGATATATCAGCTATATTACGTGTTTCCTTGTGTTGTTAATTTTTGGATTAATGCCAAGTCTTATTCTTATACCTGTTATTATGATATTAACTAGAACATTAGTACATAGGTTAAATTAATGATATAATAGATGTTCAGCCTGTAATGAAGAAATAGGTGGTGATGGAAAAGTATTTCATGTTTTAGGAATTACAGACTCTGTATAAATTATCATAATTTAGATGATGTCATTTAAAGTAGGAGAATTTGGTATGATTTTAACAAAAAGAATAACAATTGGTATTGCATTGTTGATTTTAACTTTGGGTATGTTATGGTATAGAATTGTAAACATTCCTACTCAATAATGGTCTGAATATCATACACATAAATCACCAAATATTACTATTACTGATACTTGGAATGATTACCTATAAATATGTTCAAAAGAGAAAATATTCTCATCACGTTAAGCATATCACACTTGTGAATAAAAATATACAGATAGAACAGTTGTAGATTGGAAAGGTGAATATAAAGTGCAAAATTAGGTTATGCAATAAGAGTTGAGGATAACCAACAATCCTTATTAAAATTTTTACATCATTCAGTCAATATATTAGTCAAAATGGATCCAGCTGAAAGTGAATTCCATCCTGATTTACTTCTTACAGCTGATAGTGAAGTAGCATAATAATTATGTAATTAATATATTTATCCCTAAGCTCCTGAAATAGAGAAATTAGAAAGAGGAAGTGAATTTATATTTACAGGAATTATTAAATCAATTGGTGATTTTTAAAATTTGAGACATCTTCATTTAATAAACATTACAAAATAAGAAGGATATATAGAAATCCCTCCTCATTTACATCAATCAGGTAGATATGGTGGATCTTAATAATTCCTTGCTAAATCAACTGAATGAATTGTTAAATAGAAATTTATTATAAAATAATAACATCATCTGACATATTATTGAATTCTTCATAAACTCATATATATCCTTTTTTTGTAAATTTATTTTTTACATACATATGTTTTCAAGGTTCTTCAACTAGTTTAGACATACCAATGTTTTAAGAAATAATGCAAAACAATTCCTTTTAGTTGGATTATTTAGTGGAATGTGTATAAAACAATAAATCAGTTTACAATCAAACCCTAACATCAAATAATATAATGATAAGTTGAATAGCACATTCAAAAGAACATTATCAAGTGATGACGATTTTTAGTAATTCATATAAATAATTTAGTAAAAACACCATTATACTATCAGGAAGCTCAAATAGAGAATTGTCTTCAGGTATTTCAATTGCATGACTCATTAGAAATTGCTGAATATTTGAATATTAAACTTGGAAGTGTGACTATAGGTAGATTTGCAGATGGGGAATGTTAAATCTAAGTACAATAATCAAATATTGTAGGTTCTTGACAATATTAGAGGAAAAGATGTATTTATCATCTAATCTACATGTCATCCAGTTAATGATAATTTAATGGAATTACTTCTATTAGTTTCTGCATTAAGAAGGGCATCAGCAAGAAAAATCATAGTCGTTGTACCTTACTATGGATATGCAAGATAAGTAAAGATATTTATTATTCAAAGGATAGAAAATGTGCTCCAAGAGTACCTATTTCTGCAGCTGATGTAGCTAGATTACTAGAAACAGTTGGTGTTGATAGATTAATATCTGTGGACTTACATTGCGGACAAATATAAGGATTTTTTGGACCAAGAGTTCCAGTGGATAATTTAGAAGCTAACTTAGTAGCATAAAATTATCTGAAACTGCAAAACAAATTTTAGTTTAAAGATGTAGCAATCATTTCCCCAGATGCAGGAGGTGTTTATAGAGCAAAGAAATTTTAAGAACAATTTGATACACATCATCCAAATGTTTAGTCACATCTTGCTATGATTATAAAATAAAGAGAAGGACCTGGAAAAATTGCATAAATGAATTTAGTTGGATAAGTAAAAGGAAAGGATTGCATTATTGTTGATGATATGATTGATACAGCTGTATTTTAAATTATGTAACATAGGGTACACTGTCTGAAGCAGCTAAAGTTCTTAAAGAATAAGGAGCCAAGAGAGTATTTGCCTTCGCTACACATGCTTTGTTTTCAGGAAAAGCCTTTACTAATATTAACAATCCATATCTCGATCAAATAATTGTTACTAACACCATACCTTCAAAACCATAAGAAGAAGCATTAGGAGAAAAAATTTGTAGACTTTCTGTAGGTAAGATATATGCATAATTATTAAGCTCCATTGTTGGCTGAAGCAATTTATAGAGTTTAAAAAAAGGAGAGTGTTTCAACTTTGTTCGATAGTAAACATTGATTAATATTCATTAATAAAAGGATTGGGATCCTTTATTTCTTAATTAAGATTTGTTTAGGTTTGGTTCATATTCACTCTTAGTTCGAACTTATCTATTTTCAAAATCTTAAATCCACATATCTGCTTGATCTCTATTATCCATTTTAGTTTTGCAAGTATATTTGAAAGCCTTTTATTTTCTTTCCTATTCTATTTAAAATAGTCTTTCTTTTGCAGATGGAAATACTATAGCAATAAGTGGGGATCTGGCCTTAACTGCTGCACATCTTGTTGATCTGATAAAGAAGGGTTTTAAATTTGATTTTTCAGCCATCATTTCTCTATCAATACTCTATTATTTAATATTATCTTACTTTTGGAATCCCTTTCCTAGTAACAACTCTTTTAATTAACTCATTTATTGCTAAATCATCATCTGGATTAAATTCATGTTTTAATCCCTTATAATCCCTTGCTCCATAATGTTTTTATTCGATTCTTTCATTTATGTGTTTTCTTTTCAGTAAATTAAATGAGTTTGTCCTAAATATTCTGTTTATTTCTTCTTCGATATACTTGTAATCATCTTTTTCAAAAACTTCTTTTAAAACTTATGTAATAAAGTAGATAAGTGTTTCAAAGAACTTTTGATCTTTTATCATAATATTACAGCTTCCCTTCTTGAGCAGAATCCTTGAGTAGAGTTCTGAAACTTCCTTTAATTTTTAATTAATCTTATCTGTCTCTGAGGACAATAATTTAGGTGCCAATCCAGTTCTTTCTTTACTCTGTTATTCTAAAACTTATTGTTTCTTTTCTAATTTATGAAGTTCAACACAATAATCATATATAGCTAAAAGGAAATCCATAAATAATCTTTCAGTGATAAATTTACTAAAGTCCTTTGGGAGTAATAGATTAGGATTATCGGCTTTTGTCCTCTACATTAATTCATATTTATCTTCTATGATCTTTCTAAAGAGATCATCGATTTCAAATTTTGAGTGAAGTTAAGCTAGCATATTTTATAATAATGAATAAATTTCTTCCTTATTAATTAATTGGAAAGGACTATGATGTTATGACACCCCATGACCCAATCAAGAAAAATAAATCCAAGTAGGATGAATCAGAAAAATCTATGATTGATGAAATAATTCCAGCATTTTATCATAAATAGAGAGCCTTCTCCATACCAAAACCCTAACTTCCTCGCTAAATTTAGATCACTAATCTGTATAAAAAACTAAGCAATCTCAGATAGGATTTAGAGAGAATCAACATAGAGTTAATTAGAAATTAATCATTTCGATATAACATTAGAAATCCTAAAACTGTTTTTGAACGACATTTCCAGAATCTTCAAGAATAGCTAAAAATATGGGAAGCAGAAAAACTCAAAATTGCAGAACAAATCAAATAAGTTAAGAACGATATTTATGTTTTAGAAAATCAATCAGATATTTACTAATCTAAAAAGAATCTTAATAATAAATCAGTATTTTTAAATTAACTTGTCGTCATTGAAAAGAAAGGTACAAGCACAAAATAGTTACCGAAAATTAGAAGCCATAATAATTCCATGTATTCATATAAATATGATCAATTTCCTTTTATCACTTAATAAGAATAGAGTAGTGTACATTTAATTGATAGTGTTGATGAAGTTGATGCATTGCACTCATATAATAAATTAGCTAAAATAGTTTAATAACTGCCCTCATAACCATAATAAATCACGGATGAGATAGTTTTGGAAATTAATGGATAACTTTAGGCTCATAAAACTGTTCTTAGAGTGTATAGAATGAAGAAGTATGAAAAGTATTATACTACCTTACCCAATCTAAGTGGATAGGCGAAAAGAAAGTTAAAGAAATATTTCTTAGTTATTTTATTTAGTTTATGTCTCATAAAAGAAACTAAGCAATCCTAACAAAAATATTAAGTAATCAGCCACAAGTTTCAGAAAGCCAATTTCACTAGAGTTTAAAAGGAGTTGTAGTATTTTATTAACAATACAATTATGAGACACATTGCTTTCAAAGTCAACCGATAGAATTAGCTTCAAAAGTAAGAAGGAAAAATGTACAAATTTCACATTCCCTCTTTTGCTGAAGAAATTTGCAAAGAAATCTTATTTCGACTTTTCAACCATTAATTTTCAAGTTACTTTTATAATTACTTATATTCAATTTCACAGGAAGGCTATTATCCACTAAATAATTTTCATTGTCAGACAGTGAGAGCTAAATTTGAGCTTTCAGAATATTTTCATTATTTTTCAAAAGAGAACAAGAAATTAGTAATATTTGACTTTATAATTGTCAAGAATATTATATTTTTTGGACTCTTCACTTAAACGAGAGAATTGTTAGCTTAATTTAAAATGGACTCTGAAAGTGAGATTATACATACCATTGCAATTCTATTTTTTGAGTTATTCCTAAAAACCTATGATACCAGCATATTGTATGTTAATTTGAAGCATTTTTCAAACTCATTATCTGATGGCCCCCATATATAATAAGAATTAAAACAAATAGACTTAATAAAAATTAAGCTACTTTCAGATTTACCAATCAACAATCTCGTTAAACCTTTTCATTAAATGTTAGACAAATAAGTAGCATAACTGGTACAACAAAAATGAAAGTTCATATATTCTCAAATTCAGTTATTATTTAACTATAATATTTTAAAATATATGCTTAGAACTAACATGTCAATAGTTAATCTGAATCATCAACAAAGCTCAAGTTCCCTATTACAGGCATTAGTGAATCAAAGACCAAAATCATCATAAAAATCCCATTCACAAAAAAGAGTGCCATCTGCCAAATCTACAAAAACTTGTTAAAATAATTAGTAAAGTTACAAGGTAATTTTATAATCGATCATTTAGCTTGTGACCTCTTCACTTTGCTCACCCATATTAAATACAAAATAAGAAGTATCATAACGAACAAATGAAACTTTAAAACCAACGTACATTTTTTACCAATAATTAGGGACAATTCAACGAATGAACCCATATAGTCATAGAGAGTACAAGAATAACCCAGTGAGAAAAAAAATGTTAAAAAGGCATCATTAATATAAAGAACAATATTTGGATAGAGTACATTAGGAATCAAATAGAAAACTGTGAAATTGACTAGACATTCAAGAAGTTCAAGCAAATAGGATTTTTAAGTGATAGTTGCAGAAGAGCCACCAGCTACATAGTAAACTACTGTTTAATAAACTGAAAATGTTGAAGCGACTTAAAAATTGGAATAATTGATATCGAAATACAAGCACACTTCTTTTTTCAATCAAAATCAAACAGAAACCACATAACAAGTTCCATAAATTGTTTTAAATATTGTTCAGCCTTAATCAAACACTACTACTCAATAGACCTTGCTATCATAATCATCATAGGTTGCACTATCTGAGTAAGATTAAAATGTAGCATCATTAACTACAACTCAAAGTATAAGTCAAATTAATAAATATGTAACAAGAATATCTAGAGGTGCTAATTTTATCCCATAAAAATCTCAGTCTGCATAATTGAGTATATCTAAACCTACAAGAAAAAGAATGAACTCTCCATTACATGCTTAAAGAAGATCAAAAGAAAACTCAATTGTTTCTGAATCACTGGTTAGTCAAAGAGAAACAAAAACCAAAATGAGAAATTTATCTGGAGATAAAAAGTTTGTTCCACAAAAAAGACCTTAACTTCCATTCCCAGAATTCGAATACTATATGACTTTAGTTAAATACTTCAATAAGGAAAAGAATTTCGATAGTTAAATTAAAACTATATTCAACAATAGTTAAAAGACTTTGTAGTATTTTTAAGAAATTTACATTGATCATTTCTCTTAAAGTTATCATGCATTACAATTTTGCAAAGAGTCTCAAAAACCTAAATTAGAAGAAATTAAATCAAAAATAGTCAATTTACCACCAAATAAATGTATTAGTCGATTAAATATTAAGTTACCAAAACCATAGTATTTGATCTTGATGAAACTTTGATTCATTGTTAAGAATCCAATGAAGATCCAAGTGATGTTGTCTTATCTATTAAATTTCCTACTGGGGAAACTGTCGAAGCAGGCATAAATATTAGACCATATTGCAAAGAAATGTTATAACAACTTTCATAACACTATGAAATCATTATTTTTACAGCATCTCATGAATGTTATGCATAAAAGGTTATCAATCATTTAGATCCTGATAAAAAGCTAATTCATCATAGATTTTTCAGAGATAGTTGTGTAGTTGTTTAGGATGGATTGCATATTAAAGATTTGAGAGTAATAGGAAATAGAAATCTAAATGATATGGTTTTGATTGATAATGCCTCATATTCGTTTTGCTTTTAGTTGGAAAATGGGATTCCTATTATTCCCTTTTATGATAATCCATTAGATAAAGAATTAACATATCTAACAAATTATTTGTTGGATTTAATGTCAGGATAGAATATTATTTCTAAGAATTCTAATTATTTTAAGAGTTTGTTATACTAATAGGATTTAACATTTGAATAACTAGTTTCAAAGATTTGATTATTATATTAATATATTTTATTAGCTGTTTCAATTAATTTTAATTTATGAAAAAGAATTGCCTCCCTAACAACCATTTGATGAAGGTTTTTAGAAAAACTTACTCAAACAAGTTTAATCGAACTACTTTTAAGGGAAACAGAACGATGATATATGATAATAAGTGAATGGATGGTTAAAGATCAGAATTATTTCTTAATCCTAAATCAAGGATCTCCTTCAAATAATTGAATTTCGACTCAAAACTTATTTAATTTTACTGATATCAAAAAAATACTATCGATAATGGTACACAATGCCATGAAAACAACCTCTAAACAAGTATTTCATATATTCCATGAAGACATAAAGTGCATCAAAAAAAGAAAGGACTCATAATACTAAACACTTTGTGATGTTCTTTGTAACAATGATGGCATCACTAGCTTTTTATGGAAAATAAACTAAAAAGTGGAAATTTAGAATAAGGGATATTGATGACTTGGAAAACAGACTAATTAATTAATATTATTGCTTAAGAAAAATTAGTAGGATGACGTATTATCGTAGAGATAAAAGTGAGCTGCTGGATGTCTATTAAGGTTTATTATTTACCTAAATTTCATTGACTCATGCCCATTCTTGCTGATTTAAAATATTAAGTTGAACTTTAAATGAAGAAACAATAGTCTAATAAGAGAATTGCACCAAGCCCTAAGGAAAAAGTCATGTTCCTTACACGTGTATTGTATGAAAAGAAATCGTTGAAAGAGGTATTATGCTCCCATTAATATTTTTTAGGCTTGTGAAGAATTACAACTATCCTATGCCTGGGGTAAGGCCATCTGGTCTGAACACATATCCCAATATAATAAAACAAAAAAACTATATAAAAAAAATGATTCTCCCAAAAGTCCTCCAAGTGAGACGGAACAGACAACCAAGAAAGTAGCAGGCATAAAAATCCTTAGTCAGGGATAACACATTTCAAAAAAATTCCGCATACGTGTGTTGATTCATGGAAATCCTATGAAGAATTTTGATTGAGAATAGAAGGTGATTGGTTTGCCTTCTTTTGTTTTTTCTGCTTTACCTTCATTTATTCTCCTTCTGGAGAATTTGCGTTGGGAAGCATTATTATATAAATTTTATATTCATGTCTGGTATCCAAATATATCATATTAGAGGAATCACAATACTCTGAACATCCAGGAGGATGGATTGAATGGTTTTGTGCACATGAAGATCATTAATTTTTATGTGAAGTAGATGATGATTTCATTTCTGATCCCTTCAATTAACATTCCATTAGAGAAAGATTCAAATGTTTTAAGTAATATATAATGTGATTAAAAGAGAAGCTATTTAAATGATTTTACAGCCCTCAGTCCCAGAAGATCAAGATCTCGAAGATGAAAGGTTTACCATCACATCAACTAAGATTTTTAGAAGTATACCAGGAAGCATCAGATATTTATGGACTATTACATGCTAGATTCATATACACGATTAAAGGATCAAATATTATGAGAGAAAAATATTTATAAGGAAAATTTGGTTACTGTCCTCGTATTTATTGTGAAAGATAACATGTTATCCCTATTGGTTTATGTGATGAAATTAAAACAGCAAGGGTTAAAGTATGAGTAACTAATATAAAGGTTTTCTGTCCTCGTTGTGAAGATATCTATTTACCAAAAAAAAAGTGTTCAGATTTAGATGGAGCATATTTTGGAAGATCATTTCCATAATTTCTATTATAAGTAATGATATTTTATTAAGATAGACATTCTAAGATTTAAGTCCTAAATTACATCTATTACCAGATACTGTCATTAAAGTTAATTTCGAACCAACTTTATTTGGATTCAAAGTAGCCGGCAAAAATGGAAGCAAGTATAAACCTGAATAAAAACTGTAACCAAATCATATTATTACAATCATTTAACCAGAATTGAAATAAGAAGAAGAACCTTCATAAGAAATTGTGAAAAATGGAAAAAAGAATAAGAAACAAAAAAAATGATTTGTTTTTATTATGATATTTTTAATATTATATTATCAAAGTTTTTCTCTATATTTTGTTTTTGTACTGTTTACTTCCTCATAGAAGGTTTTTCGCAGAATGACCAGGTTTACATGTCATAAAAAATTATATCGGTCCATAATCCTTCCTTTTATCTTCATTCCCTATTCATCTTCAAAGGTATTTATTATTTTTTCAAAATACTCATAAAGTATTAAAATGTTCCTGTTTTATTGTGCCCATTTTTGGAGCCCAATATATTATTTTAATTATTATAACATTAGCAACAAGATAAAAGGAAAATAATCCTGTTTATTTTTTTTGGTTAAAAAAAAATCATGTTTTTTTGTAAAAAACTGAATTTGTATATGATTATAATATTGAACAAAAAGGAAATATCAAGATCCTGTTTAATCAAGATGTTTAAACAATAAGTGCAAACTCATCTAAATTATTTAATTGTTATAATTCTGATATTATAATATATAATATGTAAGTTATTTCAAATTAATCTAACCCAACCAATAATAGCATCATCAGCACTTCCATTATAATCTTTACATTTTTCTTATGGATGTAATCCTTCAATATCTCTACTATTTATTATATATGTTAATCCAAAATTATTTTTCTTAACTTATAACTTTCTTGAATAAGTATAGCTGTCCCATATATCATCATAATTTTACTCCCCTATTGTTACATAAGGAGTAGAAGTATCTAGAGATACACTTAAAACAACAGCAACATGACCATAAGGGAAATATGGATTACTCTTATTCCATATCAATAAATCTCCAGGTTGTGGTCTCTCAATACCTCCATTTTCAAATTTAATTATATTTTTGTATCCTCCATTTTTGTAATCTATCGCTTATGTTAATTTAAAAATTTAGTCTGCTGTGTCAACATCTCCAAAAGCTGCCCCATATTTCCTAATCCAATAGAGTCTCGCATAGTGTACACATTGATATCTCTTATGTAAATATTATTTACCTTAAACCAACATAAACAGTTGAGTTAAATCCAGTTTCGGAAGGTAGTAAATAATGTTATAGTTCAGATATATGTTATGTATCATTTTAACAAGAAAATGCAGGTACTCCATTTCCGTTACCAATAGCAATCCCAAAATCTTGTACTTATGCTTCCCCTAATTTGAGATAATTCTAAATTCTTACAGTTCTTCCTAAAAGGTTCACAAGAATAACATTGTCCAAGGTAGCAATAATGATCTCCATCAAACCCACATGTATCAGTACAGAAAATGGCATTAGTAGTACTTAATAACAAGGCACTTAAAATTAAGAACATTTGATTACATCATAATGATTATCATTTAATTATATTAATTCAATCAATTTTATTTCAAACGCTTCCATCCAAGTATAAGACTGTCATCGGTTTAGGGATCTCTACATTTCAAATCATCTTTTGTTGGAAATGTTTATCTCTTATTCAGGATAGTATAAGTTCCTTCTTCACTTACAATTAATTTTAAAGTCCTTGAAAAGTTTCTTGTATCCCAAGTTTAATCGTAATTCTACTCAGCAATAACAACAGATGGATACTCGGAAACAGCATCAATTTCTAAAACAACTGCTACATGGCCGTATGGATAATAATTGTCATCCTTTTACCAAATTAGTAAATCACCAAATTATGGAGCATCAGATCCTCCATTAGGGAAGGTTAATAATGTAACATTACTTTATGTCTAAAAGTTAAAGGCTGTATCTAAATCAAATATTTGCTCTGCAGTATCTACAGAACTAAAATAACTAGAAAATTAATTTATCCAGAATTTTCTAGCATAATGTACACATTGGTATCTATAATGAAATGCACATTTACTTTTATCCGATATAAATATCATCGGGAAGCCTAGTTTGTGATTTTTCCAAATACTCATCTTTTTCATTATCCAAAGTATCCGCGTCACCAAAATTAGAAAATGCAGCTACTCCATAAGCTTCACCAACTTAATAACCCCATTAAGGTTTTCTTCTTTCCCCTATTATTAGGTATAATTTTACAGATTGATCTAGGTCCTTCACATGAATTACAAAATCCTTAAAAACAAAAGTTATCCCCTTCACAAGCAGAATTTTTGCATTCAGTTCTATTGAATCTCTTTATTTAACAGAAAACAGACACAAATAAAACAAATAGACAAATTGTTGTATATTTCATTAATTATATTTATTCATTTTAGGTAATATACTTCAAGACTTAAACATTTGAATCGATTAAGAGTCTAAGAATTCGTAAATAGTGGATTATCATATGTATCACTTTAATATGTTGTACATTTATTCAATTCTGAATCTATTTAAAAAGCTGGGCCATTTCTAATTAGAATACAATATACTTGCCACTTCCAAATGCAATATAATCACTTGCACATAACATATGATCTCTATTTCCTTATGTTGGATTAAATTTTCTTTCATCTGGTTAAAGAGTGAATAAAAATGTTTCATTACTTCCTATATATTTATTTTGAACTGCTAACATTTTATCACAAAATGCACCAAATACCTATATAGAGATAATTCATACTGTATTTTAATTGCTTTGTATGACTATTAATACAGGATAATCAGTTAATCCTTAACATTTATGATATAATGATTTTAAGGAATGTCCATCTGTTTTAGTTGAAAATACTAGAAATGGATCACTTAATTTATAAAGATTAGACATCCAGTCCCATAAAATTTCAAACTAGCTAAATATATATATTAATTAATGCCTATTCGCTTGAAATTAATTCTGAGGTATGTGATGGTATTGGTAAATAACATGGTTGATTTTTAGTATAAGACACTTAGGTTCTCATGTGAGTTTTCACTTGATCAGATTCATTTAAACTTAATTTAAAGGCTTGTTTAATTATATTGTTTTGATCTTCAATTTTTAAATTCATTAATTTTTTTCTTATTATGCTTTTTAATTGATTATCAGTTCTACATGCTTTTATTTCATCCGCTACTAACCTCAATACAGAATAAAACATTCTAAAATATACTTTGATTCCTTCATTTAAATACATTATAAATATCTTAAGTACAGCTGGAAATGGTAAGTATGTTAACATTAAGCTAATAGACATTTCTTAAAATAATTCAAATGAGTCAAATTGAATATTTTACATTGATTAATAGATGGAATTAAATGTCTTACTTCTTTTACTAACTGTCTCATAAAATGTAGTTGCTATCCTTCAATATAGGTAAAAAATACTCTTTAAAATGTGTTTCATTCATGATAAGATGCCATCTTAATTATTATTTTGTTTAATGTTCATTTAGACTAGCTTATGAGTCTTTTATCATAAATTATAGAACACAATAGGTTTAGGCTTCACTTAAAAATATCAGCAATAAAACAATAATGTGCAATAACATTGGGTTATACTCTAATTAATTATGTAAACTATTAATTATCCATAATAGTCTAATCAATGCTTCCATTCCTGCTTAATTCAATATTTAAACTTTTAATATAAGTTAAATCCTTCTTTCACTCTCACTCAAATAATTGAATTCATCATTATCATCTTCTGAAACATTACATCCAAATAAAGGTACATTTTTGAAGGTTTTCGGAATTTATTTATTTTTAAATACAACTTTTGTTGCAGATACATATTCAGCTTCACAATCTACATATGTTAATCTGAATGTATCTAATATTATTTTTTTTGCAAGTGCACATGGTACCCCTCTATAATAATAAATTTGATTACTTTCTAAATAAATATTGCCATTTTTTATTTAATACTTTTCCTTTTGTTCTAACCAATTCACCATGTCTAAAATTAATTGTATCAGCTTTTGACCAAAACTTTTCCATCATTGATTAATCTTCCTTATAACCTGGATAAATAAAGATAAATTTTTATGGTTCAAATAGAGGCTTATCAACACCAAACCAATCTTGACTAAAAAAATATTAATAGTCTTAATTTAAGTTTATTAGCTAGCCTTCCTATAGCAATGATTTTGGAGGTTCAACTTTCTTTTCACAACATTACTAACTTAATAATTACCCCATTTTTAATATTATTTATAATCATATAATATATATCATCCCATAGAAAGAATAAAATTTATTGATAAAATTAACAATCAAAATGTAATCACTTACCAAATTTCTTTTGGGATAATTAGGATCTACCTTTAACGTACTTTAAATCTGATTATAATTTTTTTAGCCTTTTATCACCATTATCTTTCAAAAACGCAATTTCTTGATTTGCTCTCTATAATTATAACTCTAAAGTTTCTTTGTCTTCTTTATAAACTTATATAATTTTATTCTATTCGCTCACTAACTTTTCTAATTTTTCATTTTAGGCTAATAATTTTAATGTAGCATCCATTAATTATTTTTCTCTTTTATCTTCTTTCTCATCTCTTTCAGTTCTGATTCTTAGTGCTGGAGATTAACATCCTATTCCTGTGGAGACTCTTATACTTTAATTAATAGCTTAAGGAATGATAAATGATGAAGTGGTAGAGAATTATTATTTTGGGCTGTTAAATGATTAATTGATGGAAAGATTAGTAGGTTAGTTAATGATGTAACTGTCATTTAATACAGATTTTCTTTATGAAACTGCAGTACTTAATCTTTAAGCCATTGTTTATAGTTGCTAAATATGTTATCTTTGTTATCTCATGTCAATATATTAATTTTAAAATAAATGTTAAATGTATCATTTAAAGAGAGGAATTTCAGAGGTATGCTCAGACTATTTATGACGAATTGGAATGATTCGATCTTATGATAAGTTTAATGATTTAATTGATCTTTAAGCTGAAGTTGTAAATTCTTATTTAGGATCGTAATACGAGATAGGTTTGTATTGATTCTATTGATATTGTAAGTTTTGTTGGGATAATATTTATTGATTTCTCATTTATAACTAAGGAAGGAATGATACATTCTAAACATATTTATTTGTTCTTATTATTTATGGGCTTTGAGATTTTAACTAAACATTTGGTAATTATGGTTATTTTCTTGGTGATTAACAAGTAACATTATAAATTCTATGTATTTCTTGTATCTATTCATTATTTAATTTATCAGCTTATGTTTAATCCACTCTCTTTTATTCATAATTGCTGATAGTCTATCTAATGAATTAGTTTTACAGCTTCAACTAACTCCAGATATAGAATCCACCTCTTTGTAAAACTATATATAGATAAAAATTACAATATTTATCCGAATGTTTAATGAATTTCTTTTTTAATATTACATGCATTGCCCAATAATTATCCGAATCTAAATCCATGATTGCTTTATAATTTGATTATAGTTTCTTTTTGAGCTTTTTTTATTGCTATCTTAATTACAATTTCAATTCTCTTTCAGGATTTAAATAAATTTATTGTTATTGTTGTTAAACTTATTACTGATAAGATTGTTATTGAGATTAGGCTAATAATAACTTATCAACCATTGAAACAGATCGAAGGATCATTGTAGGTTTTGCTTAAATAGCAAAATTCAAGCTATCCCTCTACTTTGTATTTTTTCTTTATATCCATAATCTTGATTTAGGACTATCATTTGAACCAGGTTCCACTATTTCCACAGATTTCTATTACTCAATATAATTTTTTGATTGCTACTATTCTGATAGTTTGGCTTTAATTTTAGATATTACTTATGCTGATGTACTTTAAATTAAATTATGGAAGTCTTCCCGAGATTTATTTATCAACATCTTGATCAGGATTAGAGCAGTTGACATCTAAATATACAAATTACATACCTTGAACTCCTAATCTGTCAAAGATTAAATTTATTGTAATATTTCTATGTTGTTTTCAGCCATAAAGTATTATTTAAACATCAACAAAAGATCTTTACTATCCTTTTAATTGAAACGAATGATTTGCATTTCTGGTTTAAACAATTTAATAACTGTTTAGCAGAATTTATATATGTTAATTCGCTCTGAAAGGTTAAGAGTTGTAATTTTAGAAAAATATTCCAATACTTTATTCTCTTCATCTTGACGTGGCTTGTCATGCTTCTTTATTGCAATTACTTTAAAACCCATCTGTCTTAGTGATTATTGAATATAATTGAATTCTGCTTCTATAGTCTTTTAATTTGTTGCAATTTATTGATTTATAGCCTACAACACTCGCACATCTTCAGATCGTTCTTAAATCAATTTTATTAAAACATCAAGTTAATTAAAGTTGACTTCCATATATGTAAATTATTATTTTTATGTTTCAATACAGAATAATATTATTTTTATGAACAGTTTAGAACATTTCACGGGAGGTGAAAGTAAAGGAATCTTTATATCACTCAGCTATGTTTTACTGAATCTCATAGGTACTATTTTGAGCTTGTTTTTGATATTTACCTTCATAATTTATCCAAGTACTAGAAGAAGTCCAGGGGATATCTTATTATCACTGTCAGCAACTGATTTTTTTAAATGTTTGATGCTTTTAATGAACTCTACATTTTGGCTGATTTATGGCGTAACTCCCTAAGGGGATAGTTTTTTTTGTGATTTTAGTGCTGCTATTTCAACTTTTGTTTACTTTGCAAATATGATGTATAGTAGTTGGTTTTGTATAACTATCATGAACATAGTTCAGGGAAAACTGGTACCAAAGAATAAGTTTAATATACAATATATCGTACATGCTGGGATTATTGCATTTTCAGTATCCTTTACTATTTTGATAATGATTTTTTAAGATGTTGGACCTGACTTTTTTGGATTATGTGGAGAATAAATAGATAAAGGTTATTATACATTTTTGGATATATTTCTATATGTGACTACAGTAGTAATCTCCTTTAAAACTTACAATTTCATTAAGAAAAAAATACCTCAAACATCTAAATTTGCTGTTTAAAAGTTGTAAATGAGTTAGTACTACTCAAAGTACATTAAAGTGATTAGATTTTACTTCATTGTCAAATTAAGTTTTATTTGCACATTGTTTCTATTGATAGTTACAATAATGACAGGAAAGGCTGCCCTAGGGGCGTTTATGGCGATTGTTGTTGTTTTTACATTTTTTGTAGCATATTTCCTGTAAGTTTTGTAGCCATTCCTCTTGGTAATGGTGAGAACTCAAGATCCTATCATCAGACCTAAACTAAAAAGGATGTATGATTATATGTTTCATGGTCGATAGCCTTCAAGTAATAGAGATGAAAATTGGTACTCTTTATTAACATTAAACATTAAATAGACTTTATTGCATACAATTTTGCATGGATTGATAGAAATATGTAGAATGAAGAATGAACATACAGATTTATAAGATATTGAATAGTTACGAATTCAACAGTCTGAAAACCTATTAGAAATGCAAGTATATTAATATTGTCCAAGAGTTTTTAATTATTTATGTTTAAGAGATAACTCTATGATTAATATTATGGACAGTTTAAGTTCAGAGAAAAACATAGATTAGATATAATAATTTTCTGGACCGGATGGAGGTAAATCAGGGGAATTCTTTTTATTTAGTAGTGACAATAAATTAGTGCTTAAAACTATAAATTAAGAAGAATTGGATTCATTGGTTGAAATAATGGAGAATTATACTAATTATATTAGTTAAAATGAAACAATGTTATCCATATTTTATGGAATCTACACATTTTAAAGATATGATGTAAATAAATAATTATTTTAGATATAATCAGATCCAATTCATATGGTGATTTAAAGAAATATAGCATAGACGACATCCTCTTACATAACCAGAATATATGATTTAAAGGGATCTGAATTAGCTCGTGAAGTAAAAATTGATATCTCGAAGAAATCATAGACACTTAAAGATAAAAATTTTGAATAGATTGAGGGTAAAATAAAAATTAATTCTTATGATGCTGAAAAAATAAGCAAAATTATTGAAAGAGATGTTATTTTTCTCAAATCCCTTGGATTTATGGATTATTCTCTTCTTGTTATCAAAGTTAATTGGTAACTTTATTGCAAGGATCACTAAATTTAAATATATGATGTGAAGAATAAGTTCTCAAATAGTTTATGTATGTTAGAATCAACAGATGAAAAAGGAATTTATTATCATATAGCTATAATTGACTATCTCTAAAAATGGAATATCTAAAAAAAAATGGAGAAAACAAGTAAAACAATAATATATGGTGGTGCAAATTAATCAGCTGTAGATCCAGAAGAGTATGCATAAAGGTTTATTAAAAAAATTGTTGGAGAATATTTAAGCAAGTGATTATATAAACAAAAAAGTGCGTTTATTATCAGAAGATTCCACAAGGACAGCATTCATCATCATCTGGTTCAGGGTCTTTAATATAATATTTGACAGATTCTATGTCTTCTCCTTTTATTTAATCACGGAATGTAATTTTATGATTTTTTGTTCCTTTTAAAATTGGATTACGAAACATATCCATTCTTTATTTTCCTTTTCTTCCATCACGTTCAGTTTCAGGGTCCACTTAAGATGAATCACCATCTGCTTTTGAAAGAATTTATAATTTCTGATCCACAGGAGACAATATCACTATTTGGGGAATCAGGAGAAAACTCACTGTTTGATTCATTTTGTGGAATGTTGTAGAAGCAGTTGCATTTGATTATCTGCTCGCTTTTTAACTTTCTTTATCTATCATGATCAGAATTTCGATTCCAATACTTGTTTTAAAATTTATTACCAATATTTAATTTACCAACCTTTGTATCATAATATGTACTTAGTCAATATGAGAATGATGTATTTTATAAATATAAATTAAGTTGTCAACATTTTCATCAATACTCCTAGAGTGACTATGTTTCTTGTTATTTCTCTCTCTTTAGGATTACAAAAATGTCTTATATTTACTTGTTTAAAGATTCATGTCCCAATCTTAATATTGAGTTCAATTTAATCTCCAGTAAATATTCGTTTTTGCAACTAATTTCAAAAATTATGTATTTAATAAAATATACAACCTAAAGTATTATAATAATGATTACCTTCATCAATTATTGATGATCTCGAATGTCAAGACATTCAAGCAAAAAATCAAAAAATTAAAAATTACTGAACAGCTGAAGTGTAATTTATTTATTAATAATATGCATTATTAAATTTATGATTATATCCTTGTCTATCTTTAAATAGTAAATCAAACTATTATTAAATTCTTAAGTTTTAATTTGATCTGGTATTTCTTGGAGAGTTAAGTTAGTTATCAACTTAATTATTATATAGCTGACTTTATCAATTGCAATATCTGCTATTTAGAGGTTAAGGAGGTCTATGAGAAGAATTAATGTTTCTCTTTTATATAGTTAATTAGATTAAGGCATCTAGAATAAATTATATAATCCATTAATCGAACTATCTATTAGCTCAATTCGCTGAAATTTTAAAACATCAATAAAAAAGATTTCAGCTTTTAGTTGCTCAGTTTGATAGTCAGATGAACTATGTTTTTAGGTTAAAACCTCAAGAATTAGTAGAATTATAGAAAAGTGTTTTATTACTTCTTCTCCATCATTATTATAAAAATTAACTAATTTGGAAATAGTTTTTTCTTAAAGGCATTGTGTTTAATTTTTAAATGCTTCTATACATAGAAATTTTAACTAGTCTTCATTAAATTTGCAATTTTAAATATTTTGAGTGATAATCACATCTTAATTTTAGAACTTGAAATTTAGCCTATTTTTTAATAATTGGTTTTCTCTAATAGTCTTTCTATGCTCCATAATAAAGGAATTAACTTTAAGTCTTAGCATTTTATGAAAAATAGTAAAAATCGAAAATAAATATTTTTAAATGATTGATATAATATCAGAACATACAACTTTCATATGTTGGAATCATGTATTTGATATTAATATATGCATCTTCTCCTCCATGCTTTTCTAGTGTTTCAAGTGTTTCTTAAATTAAATCAGATAAGTTTTCATTTTTTCTTTAAGCATAATCTATCTTATCTCCAATATTCACTAATTTAAATAGTTTATTACATCTCTTATTTTTGTACATATTCATCACTGGTAATATTTATCTATAATATGGAACCAAAGCTTCACCAATCATCTATCCTGATTTAACCAATTTTTAAATCTTCTTTAGAGTGATACACATCACTTCATGATTTTTTGTTGCTAAGGCCTCTACAAATATATCTAAATATTTACTTTTAATTGGAATTATCAATTAAGGTAAGACTGATAATATTTTTGTTTCACCCTTTTATAGCAATTCTTCGCATCCATTGACAGCTAAAAACTTATATGGATCCTCTGTTTCTCTTAGTCCTTCAAAAAATATTGGTAAGTATAAGTGATAATCTAAACACTCAGGTTCGCATTTCCATACTATTTTTCTAACTGCACCACTGAAATTGACAGCAATTGGAAGATCTCCTCTGTCATAGTACTTTTTAAATAGAGTTGATTCAATCATAGGCATAGCTTAGAATATTCCAGACTTTGGTACTTTTTATGGAGGCTACGGTTTTTTAGGGGCTAAGGATGATGTCACTAGAATAAGTTATATATTTTTACTTCCTCCTGTGCCTGCAAATTTGTTACTAATATTGAGAAGATTGGATGTAAATTTACCTGGTGATCTTTATGGTGAATGTCCTTATATAGGTCTAATTTTTCTAGTATTACTTTATTACATGATTAATAAAAATAATTATGATTTTTATACATTTTTAAGGGAATTATATATTTATATTAATATCTTTTTATGACACACTCATAACAATCAATACTTGTAATCTGCAACAAACAATGACTCACTACCTTCACCTCCCTTGCTTCCAGCATATTTACCTGAATAAAATAAATTTGATACCTAATTATGCTTCACTATTAGCCTTGGCTCTTGTAAGTAAAGCTTATTGACCTGCTTCCCAATTCTCTTATTTTCCTGCCCATGTCTTAACAGCTGTATTTTATAGTGCTCTTCCATATGAGAATGTTAATGTCCATGGTTTTCTGACTGTTGTCAATGCATTCATAGCATTAAGATTTAATGATGCTTCTTCTTCTGATTATCCTCCTGATAAGAACTAAATAATATACAATTATAATTACAGTAACACCAACCAATGCAGGTGGAACAGTTCTACTAAGAGCAAGTGCAGTTCTATATCCAATTTCTTATGGTGTAATTTTAGATCTGTCTGGATTTGTTGATCCTGCTGTGACCATATTTGGTTTTAGTAAACATCCTTCAAGGAAGATATTATTTTCATTCAATGCCTTGAAAACAGCTGAGAGAACTTTCTCTGTGACTTTTTAGCAAACATCAATTGAATGATCTCCATCAGCAAGAATTTCTGGCTCAACAATTGGAACTAATCCATTATCTTAGCAAATAGCTGCATATCTAGCTAAACCCCAAGCATTTTCTTTAATAGCTTAGTCTGATGGTAATCCATTTCCAATCTTTAAAACAGCTCTCCATTTAGCAAATCTGCATCCAAGTTTATAATGTTCAGATGCCATAGCAGCCAATGAATCCAAACCTATTGTAATTGTTTATATATACCTAGTGTAGCTGATTCATCATTTGTTCCTGGAATCACTGCCAATCCCTTATCAACTTTAATACCAGCAACAATTCCTTTTTCAGCTAACAATTCAGTGAATAGCTTTCCTTCCTTTGTTTTATGTTTAACCTATATTTAGATGTAATATATTACTGTTTCTGAGAATAGAATGACTCCACTAATGTAATTTTCTATTCCTGGACTTGTGAACAATAATTCTCTATAGGCTCTTCTGTGTTCTTCATTATTCTCAATGTTGATTGATGTAAACTTCTTTCCGATTGTTCCTTAAGACTATTGATTAGATATTTAATACTTCATCAGCAGCCAGAATTCCTTTTCCTGGTGTACAAATCTTTTAAGCTGTTTCAGCCAATTCCTTTCTGAAGTCTGGTTTTTGTTGCATGATGATGATGATAAAAGATATTTATTTGTGTGTTAAATTACAATAGTGTCACGTATTAAAGCAATAATATTTAAGATTGACGCACTTATTATAATAATAAATCAAAATAACACGCATTAATGATTTATAAATATTATTTTTAATAATATTTAATCATAGGCAAACTGATAGTAATTAAGATAGATAATCACTTCTATCATCTAATTTATCTAATGCATCATCTATTAATTCATTTCTAATATAAATAAGCATCTCATCTTAATCTTAGCATTTCAATATTTCAACTTATTGTATTTTTAGTATTTATATAATGACTGTCTGTATTATTGCTTTAATGTATAAATTTAATACATTCTTTTTCGAATAAAAAAATATCAATTATTCGAATAGCCAGTTCTTTTCTTGTCAATTAGAACAATGAAAAAATTAAGTAATCAAAACACTACTAAGCTTTCACTTTTAATTCTTGCATTTTTTGATACACTATTGGAACCTCAAATGATATTCTTTTCTCTATAATTTCCATTATACTCATATTCATTTAAAATACTTTTATATAATACATCATACCTTTTCTATAATTCTGAATATTGAGTATATAATTTAACACTATAAAACTCAGTTCTTCACATCCTATTTAATCAATTATTGATGCTGCAATAAAATTCATTCCCTATACATATTGTACTTCCTTATCTAAATTAGAATATGCTGTTAAAATTCGACCCAGTTTTTCTAGTTTTTATTTATCTATTCTTTAAATTTCTACCTTATCAGACCCACAACTATTTGATTCTGAATTCTCTGAACTTGTCTTTGAATTATTCTTTAATCTATATTCCCCTCGTATTGTAAAACTTCTATGCATATCTCTTTTTATTTATTCTTCACTCGGACTATCGAGAAGGACAAGCTTTTAATATAAGTGTTTCATTCTGCCTTTCTCTGTCAACCATAACCAAACCTAGCTTCTTAATTTCCAAGGGAAATTGTGTCTCAAATTGTAACTTAATTCTGAATAACCCTACTTTTCTACGGATCCCTTCATAACTTCAATCCATTTATCTTAACTAAATTTAGGGCAGATTTCACTTGTTCTCTGCTTTGGCTTTGATTTTGAACGAATAGGAGATTCATTGGCTCTTATTCTTCTTGAATTACAACATACTATCATATTAATAAATGTAAATTTCAAATTAAGACTTGATAATCATTAAACTTCTCAGCAGTCAAGAATGGCAAACTGCTTACAAAAATTTTGCATACCAAAACTCCATTCATTTTGCAGACAATAAAAATTTAGATCAATAATAAGAATTGTATAAGGTATGAATTTCTTGTAAAACAGAAATTTAAAACATTACTAATTCCTATAGCTGATAAATATTTAACAAAAGCACAATAAGAGGAACAATCGAAAGTATACATTAAATTAATAATAGAATTTAAAATCTATACTCACAGATAATCCTCATCAAAATGTTGTTTAATTGTTGTCTCTCTATGATTTTCAAATATTTCAAGAAGAAATGATATCTCAAAACTAATTATTGGATCTTATAGCTTTAGAATTGATTAGAAAAGAAGTTAAATAAGAACTGTAAGAAGATAGCAGTAGTGAGGATGAAGAAGCTGAAAGAGAATATTTAGAATAGGAAAGATAAAAAGCAAAATAAAATATTGAAGGGAAAACTGACCTATTTTAGAAAAAAAAAGAATTAGAGGACACCATAAGAGAGACCATAGCAAATTTCAATCTTCCTGAAGTTTTAAAATAACCTGACAATTTAGTTGATGAATATGGATTTAATTAAGGGGTCTAAAATAAGGAGGATGATATTTTGAAGAAGAGTATTAAACTTAGGACTATCAAACTAAAGTAAACTGTACCAAAAAAAGAAATTAAGCTTACAACAACGGAATTGAAGAGAAGAAGACTTTAAATGGATGCAGTTAAAAAAGTAATCAAAGATATATGATAAATAAATATAAATATATCATGGTTAAATTTTGTGCAAAAAATCATCGTAAATGGGACTATGTCTTTTTTTTAATATTTAATTAATGAATCAATAAGGTGATCGAGGCAAAGGAGGACAAAGAAAAGATGGAAAAAAGTTGAGCAAAGATGAATGGTGGAAACGTTAATAACAGCAATAATAATAACAAGGTTCTTAGAGGGGCAAAAACTAATGGAATAAAAATAATCAGAATTAAAAATAATAGTAAACAAATGAGTCATAAAATTTTTAAACACCTCCACCCCCAAAAAGAGATGATGTGGAAAGAAAAAACAGAAGGAAAAAGGAAAACCAAAAAGAAATGATGCAGCAAGAAAGAGCGAAAACTAATTAAGCTAAAGAATTTTAATTTTTTCTTCAATAGTTAAGTTTTGAAGACAATCAATGGTTGGATAACTATAATAAACTAGTTTAATAATATGATCCCCTCTCAAATTACTTAAGTAGATTAAGAATATAAGATGATTAATATTTAGATTTTTATAATTTAGTACATATTTTGACAAGAAATAAGATATAAGATAAGTGGTTTTAAATGGAAATACTGAAAAGCGCAACTTTTAATATTCAAGTAACCGAAATTTGTAGTATATTCTCGCAATAAGCTGATGATATCGATTTCTTCCAGCAAGAAATGGAGAAATTACTCAAATTGTTTGTTTGGATGTTTAGGGGTAGTGAGACCACTTTTAGATAATCATGTGTCTCTAGTATATTTAATTTACAAAAAATTATAGAATGCTATTATGAAAAACATGACCTTTCTAAACTTTTTAATGAATATGATAAATTTCTCAAAATGATTTATAAAACAGCTGAACCCATTTAATACATGAATTCACCTTCATATCCTGTTGCTTTGGAGTTCATTCAAATAGATCCAAAAAAAGATCAACAATTATTTGGTAAATTAGAGAAATTAAATGTAAAAGATATAACTCTTGAAAAATATTTTGATTACCATTATTTTGTGATTAGAGAAGATTATATTAGAAATCTAAGATAAGCAATATCATCTTTGAGTGAAACAGGATTCGAAGAAAAAATCAATAGAGAGTCAACTAGTAACATAAATTTATATCAGAATATGCAATTAATCTCAGCTGCAATGAATAATTATGAGATAATATGGGGTATTACTTTAGAATAATTTAATATGGATGGTAGAATTCAAAAAAAAATTGATTGGTTCAGATCAAAAAGGCTTTCTTCTGGAAATTTAATTTGCTTAACCAACATAGAATGCTATCCTTTAATATTTGGAGTCATTACAAATAGAGAAGAACGTTAACCTTTTTATGAAAAGGATAAAAAAATACAACTAGAATTTAAACTCTTAGATCCTAATGTTCTAATGATGTCTTTTCTAAATTTATTTTCTCAAAAAACTATCATAATAGAATATGAAGATCTAGTTGATCCAATAATTTCATATTTGGAGGCTTTGAAATCAAAAGATTAAAGCTTTCCATTTTAGAATATTTTGGTAAATGGTGATACCAGTGTTTCTTATCCTAAATATTTGAATAAAGGATATACTTGGTAGATTGATATGTCAAATACCCCCTACTATAGAGGAACTGAATTGAATATATTTTAAGAGCCTTGGCCTAATTTATAATGCACATTAGATCAATCTTAATAAGAGGCCATCAAATTAATTCTAAGGAAAGAAGTAGCACTTATTTAAGGACCACCTGGTACTGGGAAAACATATTGCGGAGCGTTGGCTGTTCGTATTCTCTTTTAAAATTTAAATGCTAAAGATTTTCCGATTATGATAGTCTGTTATACGAATCATGCACTTGATTAATTTTTGGAACATATAATTAAGTTTGTTCCTTTAAAAGATGTTGCTCGATTGGGAGGAAGTTGCAAGCACCCTCAGCTACAAAAATGTTAGTTTAGATGTTAAACATAAATAAGAGATTTTGAATGGGATAATTTCAATTAATTAAAATCATAAATTTATGATATTTTAGATAGAAAATTATCATATAAGTACAAAGTAACATCAAAGGATATTAAATACACTTGGCCAGAGCTTTGGGAAAGACTTATTTAATAATTTTTAGAAAATAATCATTTAGAGTAACATCATATTAAAAAGCCCTCTGAACATGTAATAGTAACATGTTGGCTTGAAGGAAAGAAGCCTACAGAAGAGATGCTTGTTGGTTCCCCCTTTTTAAATGGAATGTATGATTATTATACAAATGAGAGAATAACAATAGATTTTTAAATTAAAAAATTCTTAAGAAAAGAAACTACATAAATCATTTAAAAAAGATAAGATAGTTCTGACGAAGATCTCGATGAATATATGGACTCGGAAGATGAACCAATATATCGGAATAATTTATACATGGATGAATCTCCCAAAGAAACAATTAAGAAAATTACAGATGCAATTAAAGAATTTAATAAATATAATTAAAATAGTGATGATCTTTATTATGATTATGAAGGTATTCAAAGAATTAGAATTGATATATAAGGAGGAAATCCTTGGTTGTTGCACTAAGATGATATTCGGGAAATAATTCGTTATATTAAATGTCTAAAATATTAGGAAGATTCTGTCTAGTTTGATAGGATATATAAAGAATTTTAAGAGATGTCAAAATAGCTCAAGGGTTTATATGATTAAAATGAAATTTATTAATTGAATTAAAAGAAAATTATAGGAGTTACAATCACAGGAGTAGCAAGATAGGTTAAAAAACTATAAAAATTAAATACAAAAGTTATGATCATAGAAGAAGCAGCTGAAGTTTTGGAATCTCATATTGTTAGTGTCTTAACTCCTAATTTATAACATTTGATTCTTATAGGTGATCACTAATAACTTAAACCAAAACTAAAATGCTATGAGTTAGAAAAAAAATGGAAGCTAATGTATCCTTATTTGAAAAACTATTTAAAAACAAAATATCAAGTGTTACATTATCATAATAAAGAAGAATGAAACCATCTTTTGCTGATTTTATCAGATTAATATATGGTCCATAATATGAAGATCATGCAAATACTTTTAAAAAATAACAAATAGAGATTAAAGGAATTACAAAAGATTTAGTTTTTTTCAATCATAAATGGCTCGAAAACTCTTAAGAAAGTTCTAAAGAAAATAAGAAGGAAGGAGAAATGATATTTTCAATGGTTTAATATCTATTGAATATAGGATATGATTAAACAGAAATTAGTGTTTTAACACTTTATTTGAGATAAGCTTAGACAATTAAAAAAAAGTTTTAAAATGCAAAATAATTTAATATAAAAGTTTAAACAGTTGATAATTATTAAGGAGAAGAAAATGAGATAGTGATACTATCATTAGTTAGAAACAATTTAAACAAACAATTAGGATATATAAAAATAGAAAATAGAATTAATGTTGCATTATCCAGAGCTAAACATGGTTTGTATGTATTTGGAAATTTTGATTTTATTTATGACAATTCAGAAATAGGGTCTCTTTGGTAAAGAGTTATCGATTTAGCAAAATCAAAACAATGTTTATAAAATACAATTCAAGCTAAATGTCTAAATTAAGGTCATATTATAGATATATGTAATCCTGAAGATTGGGAAAAGACAAAGTAAGGAAATTGTAAAAATAAATGTCAAAAACAATTTTAAAATTGTACCCACATTTGTAAAAAGATGTGTCATCCTGGTGATCACTCTCAATAAAATTGTCCTGAAAATTGTGAAAGACTGATTGATTGTGGTCATAAATGTACAAAATTATGTAGAGAAAAATGCTAATGCACAATCACTGTTGTTTTAGGATTGAATTGCGGACATTCTGTCCAAGCAATATGTGGAACTGATCCTTATACTATTAATTGTTAGATGTAATAAGAAGCTTTTTTCAAAAAATGTAATCATAATGTTAAATATTAATGTTATCAAAAGGACTAGTATATATACTTCTGTAAACATGTTTGTGATAAACAATTATAATGTGGTCATAAATGTTAAAAATTATGTTATGAAAATTGTTTACCATGCAAATAAACTTGCAAAAAAGAAAGACCATGTGGCCATTAAAATGAATGTATTAAATTTTGTTGTGAACCATGTTCTCCTTGTAAGACTATTGTTAATTATGAATTAAAATGCGGTCATATATAATAATTTAAATGTGGTTCACTATAAGAAGATCTAAAAATTCATAGATGTGAATAGCCATGCAAACTGTAAAGTATGTGTAATCATAAAACATAATGTCCAAAAAAATGTTATGAATAATGTTCCCCTTGTATTTTGCCTTGTCAAAAATAGAGGCCATGTGGACATACTGATCCATGCTTAAATATTTGTAATTAAAACTGCTCTCCATGTTAAGAATTGATAAATAAAACACTTGATTGTGGACATATTTTCAAAGTTAAATGTTCAGATTTCACCAAACCAATTAATTGTGATTAAAAATGTACTAAAAAAAGATAATGTGGCCATGATTTTCCTTGTAATTAAATTTGCAGTTCTATATGTACTCCTTGTTAAACACCTATTGATGTCTAACTTGCTTGTGGACATTCTGATAATTTTATATGCCACTCTAAAGCCCTTGAAATATAAAGGTATCAATGCAAAAAGCCATGTAAAAGAGACAGAGTCTGTGGACATAAATTACCCTGTCACAATCTATGTCATTAAATTTGTTCTCCTTGTTCTATATAAGTTATTAAGACACTTGTTTGTGGTCACACTTTTGTAGTGAATTGCAGTGATTTTAATAAACCAGTAATATGTGAATAAAAATGTATAAAGGTAAGAGTTTGTGGTCATAATTATCCATGTTCCTTGAAATGCAATCAAAATTGTGATCCTTGTAAAGTGATAGTAAATGTTAAACTTCAATGTTAACATGAAATATAAGTAGAATGTTATAATAAAACAACATTCTTACTTAATTATCTATGCAAAGAAGCTTGTAACAAACCCAGATTATGTGGTCATAATGATCCATGCAATAATTTTTGTTATCTTTAAAAAGAGTGTACTCCATGTTTCTAAAATGTTAAAAAAACGTTAAACTGTGGCCATGAAGCAGATGTGCAGTGTTTTTAAAAATAATTAAAAGTTCTTACAATAGATTGCAAATAGCCATGCAAAAAGCTAAGACCTTGTGGGCATGATTTTCCTTGTGATAAACTCTGCTTAGAAGTGTGTACCCCATGTTGTAAAATAATTGATAAACCTTAAAAATGTGGTCATAAACTTAAAGTTCAATGTAGTTTCACTGGAGAGCTGTAATGTACTATGCCATGTATAAAAAAAAGAGATTGTGGACACTCATTTCCTTGTAATAAAAGATGCTATGAGTATTGTTCACCCTGTGGTGATGTAATAACAAGGAAATTAGTCTGTGGTCACAATTAGGATTTAGTGTGTCATAAAAAACACTTAAATATTCCCTGTTCTTAACAATGCAAAAAATTGAGGGCTTGTGGTCATTAATCTCCTTGTATCAATGCATGCGGCAGCATATTTTGTAGTCCTTGTGAAGAAATGGTTCAGAAATTTTGTTCTAATTGCTTAGGTACAAGAATGGTTAAATGCAGTAACTTCTAATTTTCAGAATGCGATTTGCAAATTAAGTTAACTTTGAAATGCAAGAAACATACGACTTATGTTAAATGTTGTCTATCCAAGTAAGCAGATCTAAAATGTAAGGAATGTGGTGACTGTGTGATATTTTGAATTATATAAGTTATTGATTATTTAATAAAAATAGAAAAAAAGATTTTTAATCTATTCAAAGTAATATGCAGGCAGATTTATCAGATAAGGTAATTTTCATAAATATTATTTTTAGTATGAGGATTAATACAAAAGATTAGAATAAGCTGTAATATATTATATAACCTTAAGATGATTGCTCTCTTCAAATATGAAAGTTTACTATCAAATGAATATCTGGTTAGAAAATTTGAACAAGATCCTTATAATCCATAACAATATTGTCTGCAATATGTTGTTGTACAAAGAGAGAACTCCATTAAAAATTAATATGTACAAAATGAACTTAATACACGCAAATAATATCATCTAATTCTTACAGCTGTATTAATTTACAATATTTAGATATTGAAACAATATCATAAAGTACTCTGGAGTTTCGATTAACTGTAGTTGATTATTAGGCCATATTTCCCTGCTGAAAGGAAACGCATATAATTAAAATTTTAAGTTTCCAATCTTGATAAAGTCAAAGATATCATCAGAAAGGCTGATTTTATCAAAGAGGAACTAATTTTTGATACAGAGGCTTATTAAGCTGACAAAAATTTAATTAAGCTATATGTCACTACAAAATCAGAAGAATAAGCTGAAGAATTATTTACTTGGTTAATGGGAATCAAGCATTAATTAGGATTAGATTCGATTATGATGATCAATGTTGATTATTTGGAGGAATTTCATAACCAAATTACATAAAGGAAAAACAATATATACCTTAATAAATAAAATGAAAAACAACCACCAAATGAATTTGATAATCATTTTACTATTTAAAAAAAAGAACAAAGAACTTTTGATGATAATAAAGGAAAAGGGTAATAAAGACATGAAAAAAGTGATTAATTTGAACATAATTATCACAATCATAGAGGACATAGAGATAGAAGAGGTGGTAATAGAGATAGATTTGAAAATGTATTTACTTGTTTCTATTTAGTATGTCTAAAAAAGTGAGATGAATCAATAAACTCAAAATTAAGAACATAAATAACATTATCATCCAAAAAGATAATAATAGAGTGGTCCTAAATAAAATACCTAATTCAATTTGAATGCTGATGAATTTCCAGCCCTTAATTCTGAAGGGCAGAATTGAGTTTATTATAATAATCGTTATTAATATACGGTTCTTGAGATTTGTTCATTAATTATTCAAAATTTAACATCTAAATTTTTAATCAATTTTTTATAATAAATGAAACATAGAAAAAGCTTATCACCTTTTAGTGAAAAACCTAGAATTATATCATTTACTTGCTTAAGACTTGAATTTCTTTTTCCATTTGTGAATGAGGTACTAAAGATAATAGTTTGCGAAAAGCATATATTTACGGCAAAACCAATTGATTAAAGATGTGCTATAGTAAATTAAGTAAATAGTTGATATAAATAGACTTAAGAAATTGAAGTGTTAAATGACAAAATTAAAATCGAAATATAACACTTAGGAATGTCATAATTAGATTTAAACACATATTAAGCATTTTCATTAGAAAAAGTTCCAATTTATGACAAGAATTAGCAAAAATAATTGATAGGATTTCTCTGCTTTAAAATAGATGAAGTGCAAAAACGAATTATATCTTAAGCTAGTATTCAAAATTCACGGGAACAATCGTTAAGTAATCAAACAAGAAATAACAATAGATTTTGGTTCAAATTTATTTACTATTGCATTCAGTGAATAATAGCAAACCACAAAGATATAAAACTCTACTTCAAAGATATCTTCAGAAGAAATAAAAAGGAGCATTGACTAAATTGCTTAAATTTATGAGGAAATGAGTAGAGAATAAAATTCTTTATTATAATAAGATTTAAAGATTAAAAAGTTAGACAATGAAATCAAAGAACTTAACCTTACACTCTCTTAACTTAATGAACAAGAATAATAGTTAGATTAATAGTTTAAGAAATTTCAATCCTAGTCTCCACAACTATAAATGCTAATAAATTAAAAAGTTTAATCATAATATACTATACTCACTTATAAAAGGAAAATCGAAAACCCAAAAAATGGAAATAATAATGCAGGGTAAAAATAGTAGAAAAAATAAATACCCTAATAAGTCACAATTAGTTTGATTGATAATAAAGGGAAATGTATGAAAAAATAAAATAGAGAAACTGATATTCCAGTTAATATGTCTATACCTTTTTCTTTCAATGAATATTTTAGCTTATTTAAAAATTGATACTTCTTAAACAACAGATTGATAATATTTTACTATACTTATTATATTAATATATCAAGCTCCGATTGCTAATTTTGATCTGGCAGCTTATTTTGTGGATTGACGAACAACAGTTTTATTATTAGCTTCCTTCTTAACATTTTCATCTTTTTCAGATGCCCATAATTCAATGTGTGCATTTGATGACAAGAATGCTAATTTTATAAGTAATATAGTTACGATTAATTCTTCCGTGAGCTCTGTATGTTCGACGTCTACCCTTTTATGCTCTATTGACTTAGACGTGGTTAATGACCAACTTTTCATTGCTCAAATTCTTAACTTAAGCATTGGCAGCCAAATTTTACAAAAGTGACAACACAATCTTAACACTCTTTTCAGGCCATCTACCTATAAGTTTGCATAAATTAATTACCTTAAGATCTGCCAAATTCACTGGCTTAAGCTGTTCTTCCAATACCACCTGTAAATTTGGTGAATGGAACGCATCTCTTATGCTATAAGACGTCTTGCATATATTTGAGTGCTTGAGCAAGTGTTAAACCTTTAATTGCTCTAGCTACTTCAAATGTATTCTTAAAGTGAGTTCTCAAATCACTTGCTTTTGCCTTAGCTGATTTCTTAGCCACTGCTGGTTCTCTTGCATATTATTTGCCCATCGAATCCTTTTTTAATTAATTTAATTTTTTTTTCAAATTCTCACTTATTTCTCAATATTTCCATTATTTAGTAGAAAGTGTAGATAATGAACTTAAAATGTATATTTTGTATTTGTAAAAGATGTAAAAGAGAATCCTTTATAAAATGAATAGAAGGTAAACTTTTAAAAAAATTTAGAAATGATAACCAAAATTTGTAATAAAATCATTTAATAAATTTTTTTTAAGATTAGTCCTATTCAATCAAATCAATCTTATTTGATGAAATTTAGTTAGTAATCGATTTTTCAATTGTTTAATCTTTACCCTTTGAACAGTATGAATCATAATTCATTGTGTAATTAATACTTTCTTAATTTTATGTTTCAGTCACCATAAAAGATGTTTAGCAAGCCATGTTATTCAAATGATCAATAGAGTAGGATTTCTTACGAGAATTTGGTTTATTTTTATCCTAATTTAATTCTGCCATAGAAAGATCATTTTTTATATCACTTTTTATTATTTTATCCTAATATTTTCCATTTCTAGAAAATGGAGAGAATCTTTTTGATTATGATTGTGATTTTGAGTTTTGACTCATTCTACTATTTGTTTTTTAAATTGATGGTAAAACAACACTAGTTTCAGAGGAACATATGAAATTACAGAATTTATTACACAATTATAATTCTTTATTTCTGGCACTACTATCAATCTGAAAATTACTTTTATATTAAATCTTGCAATTCTTACTCCTATTCTTTTAGACTTTTAATTTCTCGCAACCTTTTATGTGTATTGATTCTGTTTGTTTCCATTTCCTACAACTACCTCTATCTGACTTCTTAAATTTTCTTCTCCTAATACTGTGCTCTTCTTTTTGACGCTTAAGCTTCGTATTCATCTATTTATCTGACTTTCTATTTTTTCTGTTAAATATCCCATATTTTCGATTATATTAAATAGTTTTCTGTCTTAAGTCTCTCATTTCGTAAATATATTCCTTCCTTTTCAATAATTGGCTTAAATTATTCAATCACCTATTTTCGATCAAGACGTAATTGTTCCTGAAGTTAAGCCACAGGTGATTTTGTTTTGTTTGGAGTTATTTGCCTTAAATCCTTTATTTTAGCCTAAAGAAGATAATTTTTTTAATCAATATCCTTCAATTAGAATTTTAGATTGTTCACTCTCTTTTTCACTTAATCATATTCTTGAGTTACTTAAACAAAATTTAACTAATTCATTTTATAAATATTAAAATAGCGAAAAACTTTCATGAAAATATTTTGTTAACGACCCTTTATTACGAACCGGTCATCACTCTACTTGTTTGAGATGTAGATCTTTTTTAATCCATCATGCTATTGCAATTTACATGAGATATGTTTTTGGCCCTCACTCTGAATTGTGTACCAAAAGTATAATTCATTAGATCTTTTTTCTCTCTTCCTTCTGTTGCAAATCTATCGGTCGAGGCAATATTAATTAACTTTGGTTTAAAAAGATCAGGACTCTTATTTTATCTCATTAGTCTTCCAATATTAATTGTTATAGTTTCTTCTGTGGTTTCAGAAATTTTTGTTTTTGATTGACTGTTAGCATCTGATTTTTTATCAGAATATATTCTTTTCATCAACTTTGGTAAATTTAGTTACTATTTTTTCATTTACTAATCTGTTCTAAGATATTTAAGTTAAGTAATACTTGATAACAATATCCTTATTTTTTACGGCTTTTAACTGTTCTAAGATATCAAATTTTTAAGAGATAGGTCTAGGCAACGAGGAGAGCTTTGATTTTTATTACTCTATCAAATCTTTAAATTTTGCAGTCATATTCAATTTCGATAGCTACATTTTTGATATAATAAATATTTTATCCAAAAAATGAAAATCATCTAGAATATCATGTACTTATTGCTGATCTCGATTTTAAGTATAATATATTGATGTACATACTGTATACAACATTTTTTAAGATATGTCAATTTAATATTCTTAAAATAAACTTTAAAAATATGCAAAATATTTAGTTCAAACAAATGATCCTTTTTATCTGCTTTAAAATTTCTTAAAGTTATTGAATAGATTTTCATCCTAACTAATTGGCGGTTTATTTTCCATATGTGAATGCTCCTATTTTTTGAGTAAATATTTATTAGAAATGAAATCCTTTAATTTTTAGTTTTGATCTCCTATCTTTATTCCCTTTCTGGATAAAGATCTCTGGAAGTTAGTGTACCTTTCATCTGTATATATTCCTCTAATTTAAATTTATCCCTATCCTTTAATACGATGATTAATTTTATCAAATTCTTAATCAAATTTAACTAAGTGATATCCATTGTTATTGCATAGCTATTCAACATCCTTTGGATTTAAATCTTCTTTCATATCTTTCAATTACAATGAAATTATAGTCACATTTTTATCGTCCATAGCACTGCTGGGTCTTGTAAAAGTTTTTGGAGCTGGACTCTAAGATTTTTTAGGGTAATTACTAATTCTCTATCTCAAATTATTATCCTATGAATTATTATTCTACTATGCTTTAAGAGGGTTTTTTCTCTGAACTACTTCAGTCTTATGCAATTTAAGAATTTCTTCTTGAAGAGGCTTATTGGTAATAATTTATTCTTGCCCTTACTTTTCTTGAAATTTTGTGAGAGACTTTCTTGTTTTTTCACAATCATTTTCGTATTTTTCTTGTACTCTTTCTTTTGTCGAATGCAGTACTTATTAATTATTCATTATTTCATTGACATCGTAATGAGGTTTGCTGTTTATAGCTTTTGAAAATCCTTAATCCCAAAGTATTGATGAAACATTGCGTTAATTTGTTCTCGCTGGTCTAACATCACTCACAGAGGTCTGATAACTATTTGAGCAATCAGTTTTTTATTTCATTTTATAAGTATCCCATGTTAACAATTATGCTGTATTTGATATGGATCTTTATTTTATTTATTTTGGTTCTTCTTGATAATTAGGATTTACCACTCTTCTTGAGTCTTAATAAAGCATTAATATATTCAGTTAAATTAATCATTTATATAAAAAATGCAAGAATTTATTTTATAATTCATTTTTTACTTTCAGACCACTCAATCAATTTAAATAGCTTAACATATTTAGCAAATGTATTATTCTTTACATAGAATGCTATAATATTATAATAAATTACAAGAAGAATTAACAGGTGGATGCAAAAACTCTTCATCAAATTCATCATCTTCCATCATTTATTCAAGGCTAGACTTTTTAGTTTCCTCCTTGGGTTTAGTTGTTTTATCCTATTCTTTTCCCTTAAATAAATCAGCTATGTCTTGTTCGTCTTCTGTTTTTTCCCTAAATATTGTTAAATCATTACTGCAAACTTTTTGAGTAGAATTAATTAATCAATCTTTCAATCTTTATTTAAGGTAAATCTAAAGGAGCTTCCTTAAATTCAACTGCTTCAAATTCATAATCCAACTGCACTTACTCCACTTAATCTTTTCTCTTTTCAAAAGGTACATCTTTTTCCTTATATTCTTTCATTTTAATATCATCTTTTGCAGCCATAAATCCCTGAGACAGATCTCTTAACTTAAATTATATTTTGAAATTACTGTATAAAGAATGCTTTTGCTCTAAATTGCAGAATCTAGAGGACACACCATTATCACTCTCAAAGTATTTTGCTTTTTTAGAATTTCTTTTGCTTAATTGATTTTTAATTTCAAATCTTACATTGAGATTGTATGACCCAATTTCATAACTTAATCTGACATTTTTCCCTGTTCTTTAATTTTTACAATATCATTCATAAATTTTTAGGCAAGCTCATCTGAAAAGTTGCACACCTTGCATAAGGCAGGTTTAACATCCTAATTAATCATCACAACGTCCTATCCCAATTTAGCAGCCTTTTTCCTCACTTCTTCACATGCAAAAACACCAAGTAATTTATTTTAGGAATCCAATAATCTCACATCTCCAAAGTAATTAATGTCTTCATTAACGAGGCTTGGCTTTATTTTTAATAGAGCAGAGACTTTATTTATGATTACTCCATTAAATTTATATTTTCCAAAGGAAAATTTAGGCAAAATTTTGAGCATCAATAAAATATATTTGAAATATTTTTAATATTTCTGATGTAACCAACAGAAGTAAGTACTTTATGTGAAATTAGGAAACAACATAAATCTTAGCAGGATCACCAAGAATGAAAACTAATAGATTTGTCAGTACATAGGTTGTTGCGATGAGATCTATTCAAAAAGCAATAAAGTATGTTTCAGAAATATAATAGAAAATAAGATCTATCGTTCATCCTAGGTTCATTGAACAACTATAATGCACCATCATAACAGCAAAATGAGAGTGTAAATGCAAATCTTATTTAAGTTATAACTGTTTTAGATGGAAGAGAAGGAAGTTCATATAAAATTAGGGGAACTAAGAAAGGAATTTGATACATATCACACATCATCCCTCTATAGAGAAAAGGAGATTTAATAATTTAAAGTATTACAATACTGATTTAGAATTAACTTCAAAAATTAACTATTGAAGAGAATGAATTAATCAATAATACAACTGGATTGACTAAAGAATTAGAATAATCTAAGGCAGAATATATTATAGCTAAGCAAAGATTTGAAGAAAGTTAAATGGGAGAAAAATCATATACACATGTAATTAATAGACTCAAACATGATGTTTTGTGTTTTAAGAAAAAATTAAATGAAATGACTGATGTTCTTGAAAAACGAAAGACAGAAGCAATGCAAGCTGATGCTAAATAATGGGAGTCAATATAATTGAATTAAATGACAAGGAAACTATGTGATGAAATGATGAATGTAAAGATTAAATCCATTTATAGAATATAGAAATAGAAAAGAACAATAGGAAACGATAAATTGCATAATATAATAAATAACTTTCTGCTCAATTATAAGCTAAGGAGAAAAGAGATGAAAGAATGTTAAAATAAAAGGAAATAGCAGAGCATGCTAGTAATGATAAGGATGCTAGTGAAGTAATCTATTAATTAATTAATTTAAGAAAAAATGGAGAAGATTACTACTTGCACATAAAGTACTTCATTCAATATTGAAAAATAAAATGGAAAAAGAAATGGATAAATTTTAAATTGTAGAAGGAGCATTTTAAGAAATAAAAACAGCAACTGGAATTTCAGAAGCTCAGGAAATAGTTTAAAAATTCTTAACCAAAGAAGCAACTTATGGATCATTATTAGGAGCAATTGCTGAAAGTGAAAAAAAGATAGATCATTTAAAAAGAAAAAATGAAAATCTCAAGTAAATAATATTTTTATTTAGAAATAAATTACAACAACTCAAAGATGAAGTTTAAGTAATGGAAATGAGTGGTAAACCATCAAAAAAAGGAGTTGATTCAGAAATATATAAATAGTTTTATAATATAGATGAAAAAGCAAAAAAAGCAGAAATAATGAAATAAAAATTATATACATGGAGTATAAAAATGCTAGGGAAATTAGAGAAATCTGCAATTCCATATATTGATGAGAGAACAAATTACTACTAATTGTATCCTAGGGAAAAAGATGTAGAATTATTCAAGCACTTGTAATAAATTATAATAGATGACATTAATTAATCAAAACCTGAAGTATTATTTACTATATTTTTAAGGAAATTTTGTAAATCTTTACTGAAATAAACAAATCTAATATCAGAAATGATACTATGAATGAAGAATATTTAAAGAAGAATGTTAGAGTTAAATATAAGAAACTCACTTAAAGGGAATCATTGAAGAGAACCAAGTCATTAGACTCTAAAGCAGATTTAAGTAATAGAAGCTTCTCACAATTCGGATAATCAAGTGATTCTAGTGCTGAATAATCATTTTATGAAACTGAATCAGATGGAAATTCAATAGATGAGAATAGTGAAAAGAACCACTTTAATTAATTAAGAGATGAAACAAAATTGATTAAAAAATAAAAAAAAGGAAGAAGCTTAGGAATAAATTAAATGAATCCATATAATAATAATTTTATATTATTTTTGAGTATCATGAAGTAGGAGAGTCGAAAAAATGTTGAAACTGAAGTAGTTTTAAAATAAAATTATAGTCAGACAGTAGTTCATCAAGTTAAGAATAAGTTAAAAAACATCCTACTTAGATGAAAAAATTATATAAACTACAATCTCTATTAAATAAACCTGTATAGTAGTTAACAGATGATGAAAAGAAAAAGAGAAGTATATTATCTAAAATTTCTGGACTACTTGAAAAGGATAACACAAATAAATTATTGAAACCAATCAACTCAAGTATTAATTAAGAATTAAAATTAACCTTGAATATTAATCAAACTAAAAATACATAAATGCCCAAGATAACTTCTAATTAAACTGATACAGATAAAGAATATGTTGATTACTTAATGCTAAAGAAATGTAATTTTATAATAATAATTATAGTCAAACAATAGTAAATTACAAGAGAGAATAATAATACTAAGGAATAAGTAAAAGAGAACTATGAATAATTATGGTAAGAGGAATAAGAATAGTCAGATAGAGAAATTAAAGATACTTATAATGTCAATAAAGCTTTAAAATTAGTTCATTTTGCAGAAATAGAAAAAGAAAAACTGCTTAAATCTATTTCAGAGGAAAGAGTATATCATAAGAAAGGATATTACTCTTAAAGTGTACCAAATTCTAATTTATAATCATTATCAAATTCAAGACTTATTTTAATGTAAGATCAGGATATTAATGAAACAGAGGTAATATTTCATACTAAATAAGTGTAGAGAACAATAAATTAGACGAACACATAAAAAATTAAAGACAGTTAAAGTTATTAAGATTATTTAGGCAGCAACTAAGAAAATATATAATAAAAAATAAGATCAAATTGAAAAGGAAGTTATTATGCATTAAGTTTAGAAATAACTAAATTAAACTAAAAAAACAAGTTCAAAGCAAATTGATAGTGTATTTCGTAAAAGTAATTTATAATATCATTTTAGCATAAAGTGATGAAGCATTCTAAACATCATAAAATCATTAAAAATTGATAACAAATAAATTGATGAGTGAAAATAAATTTTATTTACTTCCAAAGAACACATTCCTTAAGCCAATCCAAACAAAAAATTATTAATAAATGGAATCTAAAACAGAAGACTCTATACCTAGATTTCATCATAGAAAAATCAGTCATATGAATGATAAAATTGTAAACCTTGTTTCATAGATTGATTAAATTTAAAAAGGGGAATTAGAATAAATTAGCTTCATAAAACAAATGGAGAATGAATAAGATTTGTATAAAACATTTAGAGAATCTTTATAACCTGATTAAATCTAAGAAACATTGAAATCTTTATTAGCACCTAATAAAAATAACTACAATAAACCATTTAGATTTAATAATAAAAGATTCTTTAACCAATTAATGTGATGAAAATATTATGTCATTAATTTTAAATGAAATAGGCATCTGATACAAAGTCTTAATAAATTTCTTTGTTTTCAGTAAGATTTCTAATTGTTTTTCTACATAACTTAAAATATGTACTTGATATCTTGAATATTGTAAAGCCCTAGTTTGTAAAAATCATTTTCAAGTTCCTTGAAGGTTTTTCCCTTTTTACCTGATATTTTGATTTAATAAAGAATCTAAATATTAATTTAAGTTTACTTGATCCTTGACTTCAACATTAGTTAATTTTTTTTAGGTTTACTCAGATTCATCAATTAATAATGAATTATTTAAGATCTTCTATGGTTATTCTTGGATGTGAGATTATCTTTTTTATTTCATCTATGCTCTCCATGTTCCAATATGAATAATATGATATATGATCATAGCTGTTTATTCAACTTATTAGATAGCTTAAACATCAAATAAAATATTATTTTAGTAAATTCTAGCTTTTAAAATAAAATTATAATAGTTTGCTTTGTTTTCGTCCGAATTAATTTTTAGGTACAAATTTTGATCAATTTCTGACCTTAATGGTATAGTTAATACCAATTATCCTGTGTCATCATTTATCAGAATTAACCCTTTATTATTTTGCTAATAATTTTCTTGCTTTCTTGCTACAGTACTTATAAAAGTGACTTAGTCTTCTTCATATAGAGTTATTTATGATTAAGTATGTATAGTTATTGCATTGATCATTCTAATATTCATAGGCACAATCCTTTCACCCAAATTGTATTAAATTTTTCCTTCCAAATTTGTAAACATTTAAAATATATTATAAATAATTGAAATTTTATGAGAAAGCGGCATATGAATCCCATTAACACATTTTTTAATTTTTATATATTAATATTAAAAAATAATCCCAATGTCAGGAATTTTTGAATATAATGGTGGATCCATTGTGGGAATGAAAGGAAAAAATTGCATTGCACTAGCATGTGATCGTAGATTCGGATAATAAATGTCTACTATCACTACAAATTATCAAAAGGTGTTCAAAATGTAAGACAACATTTTGTTAGCTCTATCAGGATTAAATACAGATGTTCATACATTGTAAATCTAATATTTATATAGCTTTGCCTTGATGGAAATGGAAATCAACTTGTATAATTTGAAAGAAGACAGAAAAATGAAACCTTCTACATTTGCCAATCTTGTTGCATCAGCATTATATTCCAAAAGGTAGTGAAGTAACACTAGACTTTAGATTTGGTCCATTCTTTGTCACCCCTATTGTTGCAGGACTTGAGAATGGCAAACCTATTTTGGCCACATACGATTCAATTGGATGCAAATCAGATTTAGATGACTTTTAAGTAGGGGGAACAGGTGGAAATTAGTATTCATTTATGTAATATTTAGTATTTATGGTGCTTGCGAAGCATTTTATAAACCAGATATGTCACCAGATGAATTAGAGGAGGTGATTGGTTAATCATTAGTAAGTGGATGTGATAGAGATGCACTTTCAGGATGGGGAGGAGTTGTTTATGTGTTGACAGAGTCAAAGATTAATATTAAGATATTGAAGACTAAATAAACATGAAAGGTTTTATTGCATTATAAGTAAATTAACTAAATCATATATTCTAACTAATCCTTAAATCTAAAATTTTTCAAATCATTGTTATTATTCTTCTCCTTTATAGTTATTATTAATTTTATAAATATATTCCTCATTTTTCTCATTTTTCAGATCCTTTATTCTGATTTTCATATTATGAGGAAAATTATATATTGAACTGACTCTAATTACTTTGCCCATATGGGCCATTTTTTAAGTTAACTTGAAGAAATAAATAGCGAAAAATATAATTCTAAAAATGTAGAATTAAATAATAATTATTAAAATTTTTTTCAAGCTCGCTAATAATGCTTTTTCTATCAGAATTAATCTGCAAAATT
>JMSD01000052.1:2543-91998 GCA_000715435.1 Paramecium caudatum
TATATTTATAATGAATTACATCCACCTCATATTTTAATTTGTTTTATTATTATTTATTGATTATTTTTTAGATTTTTGTTTAATGTTTTTTGTTTAAATAAATTTAGAAAATTTATGACTGAATACTTGTCAGAGTAATTGTAATTTTTAAACATCAAGCATTCTTTCAATTTAAACATCCATGATAATTAATGTATTCATACAAGTATTTAATCCTTACTTAAAAATAATTTAATGAAATTGATTAAATCTGATAATAGTAGTTTTCACTATTTTTAGTAATTACTAAAAATAGTGAAAAAAAATTATATATAAACTATATTAAGTTTGTTGATAAAGTAATAATTACTTAAGAAAAATGAAATATTTGATTATCATTGGCATCCTTTCATTAAGCATAGCAGAAAAAACTAAATGCTCAACAGATTCTAAGAAAGTTGAGATGTGTGCTGAAATATACATTCCAGTTTGTGCTTATTCAGAAGACGGTCAGGTAAATTGTGTGTTTAATGTCAGATTGTTGGAACATTCTCAAATGAATGCTTTGCTTGTAAAGATTCTAAAGTGGCTTCTTTTGATTAAGTTGCTTGTGTTGCTGAAGCAGTAAGCAGCCCTGTTTCGGGAGGTTCTTCAAGCTCTTCAACTAGTTCTGTTTTTAAGTGTGATATCCCAAAATCAGATAATCCTATCTGCCCAGCAATGTATTGATAGTTCTCTATATAGTTATAAACCAACATGTGGACTTTTCAATTAAAATATTTAATGTATCAAGGCACCTTGTGGATAAAGTTTTGGAAACGAATGTGAAGCATGTTCAAATTCAAATGTGGATAGTTACTTTTATGGAGATTGCTCTGAGTAACCTTCTGAAACTCCTTCAAATGATGAATTTGTTAAATGTACTGATCCTAGACCTGAAATGTGCACTATGGAATATACTGACACTTGTGCATTCACTGAATTCCCTTGTTATTCGGATTCCTGTTAAAAGAGTGCAGGAAATCATTGTAGTGCATGTTCAGATAGTAAAGTTATAGGATACCTTCCAATGAAATGCTAAGACTATGCGTAATATTTAGTTATATTTTAGTGTTATATACACCTCAAGTCAAGGTTAAGAAGATTTGAGTAATTCCACTGTTAGTAAACTTCAATGCAGTATGACAAGACCAACTAATTGTGATGATGTTGTTTCTAAAGTTTGTGCTTAATTGTCTTGCAATGGCACAAACTGTGAACAAGAATTCACAAATGAGTGTTTGGCTTGTTCTAATTCTGCTGTCACATCATATTATAAAGGATAATGCTAAACTTCATATGGAGCAATCCTAGGTTTAGCCATTTTTATATTATCTTTATGAAGTGACAATTATTGATTATTATCATAAAATATGAAAATACATATTATTACTCATCTTAAGTTTGATTAATAAAATTAAATATGTAGTTTTCCTTGATATTGTTATCTTAACTTACCCTTAATAATCAAAATGTCAAACAGGAACTATAAATACTTAGATATGCATTGAATCATATGTTACTGTATGTGTTTACTCATTAAATGGGCAAGTAATACAATTTTCAATTCATCTGAGGCTTGTTCTTGTATCCAGATTTCTGTTTATAACAAATTAAGTTTTTCTTATTTGATTGATTGTTTTTAGATTTTAATATATTTAATGTTTAAATAAATTATGAATATCTGAAATTCGGTGCTTAATTTTATTTAAATTTTTAAAAAGGAGATGAATATAAATATATCATTTTAAGATTCCTTTTTATATTAAATCATTAATATTATCAATTCCAAATTATTTACAAATCTCATCTCTATGTTCATTTAGTTTAGGTGCTTATTAGTAGTTTTTCAAATATTCACCATCAAATGAAAGTGGACTTCTAATTATTTTTTCTCCATTTATATTTTGTACAATATTAAGTTAGTTAACATGCTCGCTATCTAAACACTATCCAACTGACTTAACTTCCCCAACAGGAATTTTGTGTTTCTTTAATTCTTAAATCAAATCCTGAACATCCCAAGAATCGAGTGCTCGTTCTATAAGAGTTTGTAATTCTTCCTTATTTGCAACTCTATCTTTATTCTCTTTGAACTTATCACTTAAGTTAAGTTTCAGAACCTTACATAATTCATTGAATTGATTATCTTGAGCAACTCCTATTACAATATATTTGTCCTTCAATTAAAAGGTGCCATAAGGAGATATTGATGGATGTTAATTACCCATTCGATACATATCTTTTTGCCCATTAATATACATTCCGCTGACATTTACAAGACTAGCAATAGCGCTTTCAAAAAGTGAGGTCTATATGTGGCAACCTCTACCAGTTGTAATTCTATCAAAAAGTGCTGCTTAAATTCCATTGCAAAGATTAAGAGCTGTCAATACGTCTACGATGGCAACTCCAACCTTGGATGGTGGTCCTTAAGCTTCCCCTGTTATGTGCATAAATCCAGTCTCTGCTTGCATAATATAATCGAAACCAGGCTCAGGATTAGAGCCTCCAAAACCATTAACAGAAGCATAAATTAGCCGTGGGTTAACTTTAGAAAGAGTGTTATAATCAAGACCTAATCTTTGCATCACTCCACTGGTGAAATTCTCAACTAGTACATCAGATTGTTAAGCCAAAGTTCTAATAAAATCTTATCCTTATTTGAGATCAACACATATGGACTTTTTGCTTCGATTTATCGAAAGGAAGTATGTGCTTTACTCACCTAAATAAGGGGGACCCCATTTTCTTGTTTCATCACCAGTAAATGATTCAACTTTGATAACTTACGCACCGAGATCTGCCAAAAGCATAGTTGCATAAGGTCCAACAAGAATCCTGGAGAGATCTAAGACCCTTAATTGTTTATAAAATGAGTGCATTAATTAATTCTAAAAATAAAAATGTCAGAACATGCAGAAGTAGCAGAAATAGCAATAGTGATATTTTTTATATTTGCAGCACTCACTTTAGGAGGATTAGTTAGTGAAGTCACTAAAAAAATCAACATACCATACCCTGCTGCAGTATTTTTAGTAGGAATAGTTATTGGATGGCAATATACAAATATTCATAATCATTTGATTAAGCGGACAGTAGAGGTGGCTATTCACATGGATGCTAACTCTAATATGACTCTATTATTACCTGCTTTAGTTTTTAGTAGTGCTTTTAATGCAGATATTTATATAATGAAATAGCAAATAATGTAGATATTTGTACTTTCAATCCCAAGTCTTTTAATATCAGCATCATTGATATGTTTGGGATTGAAATTACTATTGGGTTATAGTGATGATTATTACAGTTGGGGTTTTGCATTTGTATTCGGAACAGTTGTTACATGTACAGACACAGTTCAGGTGGTGAAATTGTTAAGTAATGCAGAAGCTCCTAAAAAGTTTATTTCTTTAGTTTAGGGTGAGAGTCTTTTTAATAATTGTGCTTCTATGGTTTTAATGTTAATTGCAGTTAATTGTGCAAGAGGAGACTGTGATTTATTAACAGTTGAATTGTCATATGGATTATCTCTTTTGATAGGAGGAGCAGTTGTTGGAATAGTAATTGGTGCATTTACAGTATGGTGGATAAGAAGAGTGAATCACAATTCTATTTTAACAATCAATTTAACTATTGTATCTGCATATGTAACATATTTTGTTGCAGAATCAGTGGATTTGGGATTTCGTAAGAATGGTTTAGTTGCAGTGATTACATTAGGATTATTTATGTCTGCATTCTCAAAGATTAGGATTAGAACTGAATGTGAACATCCATTAAATATATTTTGGTAATATACATAGTTTTGTAATGAAACGATTATATTTATTATTACTGGAGTTACTTGTGGTTATAAAATATTTGATTAGAAAAGTCCTTATATACATTCATAAGATTATATAAATACTGTTTTACTTTATCTTTATATACTTTTATCTAAATTTATTTCAGTATTACTTTTACTTCCAGCAATAAATTCTGTTGGTGCACCTGTAAGAATGAGTGAAGCTATCCTTTTTTCTTATAGTGGTACAAGAGGAGCAGTATAATTGATGTTAGCATTATTAGTTGTTAAGGAGCCATCATTTAGTGATTAATGGAGTGATATATTTTTATTTCATACAACAACAATTGTAATACTTACAATGTTAATAAATGGATCAACAATTTAATTATATGTAAAATTAACAGGACTTTGTGGTGTTGCTTAATATAGATAAAAAGTTAGACTTAATTTTTTACAAGAAATGAAAGAATAAATAGAATTTAAATTAAATTAAATGAAAGAAGAAAATAAATCTAAAACAATAGATTGGAATAAAGTTGAGCAATTTTCAAGTCTAGCTGAAACAAGTGCCTAAATATAATAAAAGGATGTTAAATTGAGTAAGAAATATTTGGATGAGGAGTAGAAGCATAAAAAAGAATAGGAAACTAGTATAGTTGGCCGATTTTAAAAGCTGTTAAGAGAAAAGGGTTTATTGGATCCAATTCGAGATGAAGATGTAGATGCAGATGAAATTATAGAAACAAGAGATAGATTCTTAATGGCTCTTAAATAAACTTATTGGGATTTATATTCTTAAAATTAATGTGGAGGAAAAACATATCATTTACTTGTTGAATCTGTTCGATGGGATCTTGATACTGTAGAAGGTCGTATGTGTTCATGGGATTTCATTTATAATGTGTTTTACTCACCTTATTATTTGAGATTTCTTTATAATTTGAACAAAATCCCCATTATAAGAAGATTTTCTGGAGAATTATTATTTGATTGGGTAGCTATGGGTTATGAAGTAATATCAACATATGTTCGGGCACATGAAGGTATTAATTTTACATAATTAGAAATGGAAAACATGATAGAGGAATTCCCTATTAATACAACTTTAAAGAAAAAATTATCGAAAGAGTCTAAAGAGAATAGGAGCAACGCTGAAAATTTTATATAAGGATATTTTTCTGTAAGCTTTCCTGAGATCATAAAATTGATACAGACTAAAAAATCAGCCTAAGGTTGTTTAGCAAGTTAAGGAAAATATTTGTTAAGAAAATACGAATTGGGAGAGTTAGATGTATAATATTGTATAATTTAGTTTTAATAATATTCGAAATTGAAATTACAACTGAATAAATTTGTTTGTACTGTGGAAGATATAAGACCAATTTGGCCTTAAATTTCAATTTATACTAAATTAAAAGTACTTCCTATATTTTCAGAATTCAATGATACCCTATTGAAATAATTATCTCTATAGTCAAAAGAATTGTTGTTTGATAAAGATGAAAGTATATTTAGAGAAGGTGATTTGGCTAGACATTTTTACATTATTACTAGAGGTAGAGTCATAGAGAGCAGTTAAAGTTCTTATTCTGTAATTAGAGATATAGGGTCATTACTTTCAACGCATCATGTTGTTTTAGAGTCTACTTTGTATATTAGTTAAGCTGTAGCGGCTTCATTAGTAGAAGTTATTTAGATTGAAATAGAATTGATGGTCTAACTATTTAAATAAAGTCTTTATATGCAGGATTTTATTTGGAGAGAAAGTTTATATAGTATAAGCCGTTTATATCCAAAAGAACTATAAATTTTATCACATATTGATAAAGAAGTTCTTGATGGAGTTTTACAATTTGTATTATTGAAAAAGTATAAACCTGGTTAAAATGTTTAATTTCAGGCAGGAATACTATTATCTGGTAGAGTAATAGATATCAAATAAGAAAAAAAAAATGTTGAAGAAGAGTAATTTGATGTAAATAGTGCTGATGGTTTGTTTGGTCCACTTTTATTTCCATTTATTAATTCAACATATTCATTAGCAGCTGAAACTACATGTACATTTTTCTTATTTGATTAAAATAAAAAAGATGAAATATTAAAATTGATATCTACTGAAAGAGCAGCAGAAAGAAGAAAAACTACAAGATTAAATACAGATTATAGACATAGTATTTCAAATGTTAATAGGTAATTAAATATATAATAAAGATAATCTTTTGGATTTTCATATTTGTTAAGACCATCAAAAGTAAATATTGATTAGATGAATGATTCTAAACATTGATACATTTATATAAAATACATATGAAAATTCACTTTGATTTCTTTCCAAATGTTACTCTAGAATCAAAATTACTTTTCTATTACAACTAGATAACTGGTTTAGTTTTTGAAAATAGAATGCTACTTTAGTAATTTAGTTGCAATCTAGATGAATTAATTTCTTTTTCATTTTTCAATTTTTCATTTTCATCATTAAGTTAAACTATTTAATATTTTAGTTAATCAATCTACTTATCCTTCCTTTCCATTTCAAATTTATGCTGTTTATCTAAATTTCCATACTTTTGTTGTAATATTTCTAATTATTATTTGAGTTGTAAATGCTCTTCGAATTGCTCAGCTAATTCCATAACTGCTTTTTGTTCTCTTTGATTAGTCTCTTGAATCTAGGCTCTTAAATTAGTGATTGTGGCTAAATCAATTAAATAATACATTCTCTTCGAGAAAACTGATCAATCAATTAACCATGATCTTTTTTAGCCATTTCAACCTCAATAGTCTTTTACTTAAGTTCCCTCATCAAATTATTGATGTCATCTTTATATTTTTCTTCCATATCTTTTCTTCTTTCATATTCTTATTACAATGAATTATACTCATCTCTAAGGACTTGTCTATTATGGTAATTGATTACTCATCATCATACTACTATCATTAGTTGGTCTAGTTTCTTCATTTTCTTCTGTTTTCCATGCAGAAGAGATAGCGTCATTCTTTTTGAATGAGCTCAATCTCTCATCCCTTTATTCGAACTCTCTCTAAAATAGTTAATTGATTTGCTCCTATGATAGATAGAGAGACTATTAATTATTCATAATAATCAATATAAAGTAATCATATTTATTCTCTATTCAAATTTTCTTTTTTATTCATCTTATTTTTCAGGAATAGTGAATAGATAATGCTGATTAATCTTATTATTTTTACTACCTATCTTTTAAATCCAAATTAGATTCTTAACTTCTTGGCTTTTAACATCCTTGAATAATCTCAACACTGTAATCAAAGAAAAGAATTGCAGAGTTGATGAAACATATAAGTATACTATTGCTCCGACAGGATTTCTAATGTAATCGGTTGTCAGAACAACAATACTCATACATCCAAATAATACTTCAAGAATTATTCCAAAGTAAACCAGCAATTGTATTTTGAACAGTATTTAACGATCTATTGCAAGATTAGTAGTTTTAGTTGTATATTTTTCTTAAAAATCATCAGAATGTTAATGTTAAATGTATGTTCTTGCCTCCAAACTACTAGAACTACTAACTTTATAAGGTTATTTTGTGGTTTCCCTTCTAGGCCTGTTTCGAGTATGTTCCAATCTGCTCCAAGCATCTTTAGATTCTTTTATTGTTTTAATTTAACTCTTAACTATATCCTAAACAACATCTTTATCATCTACACCTTTCCAATCTAATGGGTGATCTTAATTTAAACAACAACTATTTTATTATTCTTGTTCAATAGGCTATTATTCAAATTATTCTAAATCTTTTTAAGAAGCTTCTGTATTGGAACTTTTGACAACTGAGGGATGTACACTTGATTTTAATTGTTTTTAACTTTCTTATCTAAAAAGTGATGAACCTCTAGCTCCTTTAATAAAAGTACGAGCAAAAGAGACAGATTTAATCTTAGAAACTGCTATCTTTGGTTTAGCAATATCAATTTATTTCACTTCATCAACGAATTCTTGTTTATGATCCTCAATACTAATCTATCGTGACATCTTTTTTGGTCGTTAAGCTGCTGATTCTGGTGATCTACTCATTAAACTATCCTCGTATTATTATTTAATTTCTTTCTTTTCTTAATATTTTTTACTGTATTCAGTTTTACATACATTCATTTAATCTTATATACATTTTTAAAGCGATGAACCATAGATTAAGAATTCTATTATAAAAAAGAAGAAATTTATTATTAAGAATACGTAGCAAGTCATCAGGAATGGTTGATATTCAAAACTCAAGCGAAGTCCTAGTTAACACTATAACTTACCATTTAAAGTGCTAACTGTTATTTGAATAACAATAACTGCTATTAAACGTCCTTTCATTATTTCTTTATAATATCTAAATATCCATTTTCTATTCTTTCCCTCATAAACATTGAATGAAATTTCATCATACATAGTATACCATACTATTAACAAACATCCATAAATAAAAAACAAGAGTGTGTAAACTATTTCGGCCAGCAATCTTTCAATTACTAGAGTTTTGCCTCTCTATTTTAATGGACGAATTTACATATATTTCCAATGGATCCAATATAAGCCAAATAAGTTTGCAAGCTGATAGAATGATAGTTAAAATTAGAATGCTATTTTATGGAGATCCATAAATTGCTACCAGACTTTCATACCAGCTACATTAAATCATTTATACCTATAATATGAAGGAAGTTTTAGCATTTTAAGCTATTGTACGAATTGTCTGGTTGTGATCAAGAGTATAAACATAAATGCTAATAAAAATAATCCTTCGAAACTATAGTATGCAACTTTGTATAAATGTTCTAAGTTTGATTGGCATTCATCACCAAATGATCCAATATCGCAATGGCAGCTACCTTAATATATTACACCAGAATCACAGCATTCAACTTCACAAATCATTATTATTTAATAATGCTTATAGAAGAGGATGTTTCTGTGTCAATTCAAAAAATAAACCAAATATCACATCTAGGAACCAAGTTATCAAAGTTTTAATTGCAACAAATGAATCTTGATAAAATCATACATTAATGTATGAAATTTGTGGAGGAGGGAATTCCATTTAGAGACTGTACAAATTATTTACATGGTTTGGCGCTTGTTTACCTCAAATAATACCAAATACTAAAATAAGAGATTGCAGCACTACAAAATTCAATGATGAATAAAGAAAACTTTGTCGAGGAGGAGAAAAAAAAACCCCGCTCAAAATCAAAATAACCTAAGCCGAAAAAAAGTATGCCAGAAGCTATAGCAGAGCTTCAAGAAAATTCAAATAGTTCTAGAGATAATCCTAGAAACATTGCTTCAGAGGAAAGACTTTAACTTGATTCATAGCGCAATCCATTTGATATGAGTTTATATTTAAAGAGAGGGGATTCAGATGACTCTAACAGTTATGGGTAGGTTGCTAACATTATAAACGATGTTAAATTGGTTGAAAAGTAGTCATTGAAAGAAATTATAAAAAATAGAAAAAATATCAAAGAAAATTCAAAAGCCTCGTCTGAGTCATCTAAAAACACACCAAATTTACCTCGAATAGTTGTTAATGAAGTTTAAGAAATAATGGAAGAGTAGCCTTAATTAGATTATAATGATGGACCTGAATAAATGGATGCTGATTCATCAGCAGATGAAGAGAAAGTAAATAATAGTGTTGAGATTAAACATGCCAAAATTTTGTCTGCTTTAGAAGAGTTTGGAGTTTTAATTTAAAATTAGTAATTAAATTCATAAGAAAAAGAAAAATAAAAACCTTAAAAAAGAGCCAAAAAAAAGAATGCCTTCCCAATCAAGGATGAAATTATTGATGAAGTTGTCCACCAATCATACAGATCAAATTTAGATGAATTCATTAAATATTAGGAAAAGTATGATTAATTGAGATAAAAAATGGATGCATTATAGTTATAACCTGAATTTTGGTGTGAAAAGGATGAATTATTTAATTTGATTTAAGGGATGGAAGTAAATTAAACAGTAATAAACATGTATATTTCAAATTTAATATAGTAAAAATAAAAAGCCATAGTTATCGAATTCAAAAATGTAGGGTTAAACAACTATTGAACAATCTGGAAATATTATTCAAGAATCAACAAATTATCATGATGATTACGACATATCTGAGTTTCCATAAAACGATCTTCTTAATTCAGGAATTAAAATGGATCAGCCTTAAATAAAAATATACGAAAAATTATTATCTGATCTTTAAAACAAATTTTCTAAAGAAAATGTACTGGACTCCATATAATATTTCAATTTTAGACAAGCTGAGAGCAGTAAAGCCAAAGCCTTTTAGGATCTCTTATTTATGAGTAGACTTGGATTTTGTAAATTGAACAAAACTTAAGAAGAAGGATAATACACTAAATTTGCCATTGAATTTTGATAATGACTATTCTAAAATTTATTATACATAATTACATTTTTTAAATATATAGATTCCTCTATAATTTGATCAATATTTTATTAATATATAGATTCCTCTATAATTTGATAAATATTGATATGAAATTATAATAAAAACTAATAATATGAATTAGTTCTTGAATGGAAAAAGAGAGATAATTTAAGTAATGAAACATAGCACATAAGAAGGTCCTCATATAAGACATTAAATAATAACTAATATAATAAATTAATTAAATATTCCCGCTATTAATATTTTTTTGAATTAAACATTTTGGGTTCATAATAATCCCAATAAGAGGCAATAAAGATATTGTAGGCTAGAATGTGAAATTATTGGCAAAAATGTTAATAAAATTGCACTCTCAAAATTTTCTGATGTAATCAAAAGACCTTTCATCCTTTGATTCTTCAATTCTTTTGATCATGGGTAGGATGTCATAATCTCCGATCAACTTTATTTCATGATCAGAAGAAATGGTCACTTAGGTCTTTGCATCATCAGAGGTGATTTTCAACTAAAGATAGTTGACGAATATACTTTTGCATTCTCAGGAAGCATGAAAATCATAAGTGGAAAATGATATATTTTATTTTTCTTACTAGCTGATTGATTCAAAAAAGAAGAGCCGTCTTATAATAATTCCCTTAAAAAATCAATAACAATATTACTTATTGAGTCTTTCTTAAGTTTAAATTCTTTTCAATTGGGATGTCAAATGCTAAAATTTTGCTTTTTTTTCTTTGACCACAGCTTGGAGTAGAGCCTATGTCAAATAGAGTAAGAGAGTACTTTCTGATTACGTTATCGCTCAAGTGTTTCACCAACATATTTACTTGTCATATGATTCTATTGAAACATCCATCCTTTTGTAATTATTTTTCTATTCTTTTCCAACACACCTAATGATACCATAACATTGATAGAATCATATACTCTTCTCTTTAGGTTTTAATTTTCATTCTTATATTTTAATAAATATTTACACTAGAGTCATTGATTTCAGAAACTAGAATGTCAGCCATTTACTTGTAAGTTGTTTCTTTATGGATGCCAACTAGATTACGAACTTGAAAACTCAAATATTTAAGACTGTGTTGCTTGTTTCTCTCTGCAAAATATATAATTAATACCTTTCTTTTTATTGTTACTTAATTATTGGTTATCTTATTAATTGAACATAAGCTGAGGGTAGGGATCAGGAAAATTTTTAATTGGCATCGTAAATCCAAGTGAAGAAGGGACCCCTTAGTCAGCTAACCTTAGCAAAGTTTCTTTTGTTCCTTCGTCCCCTGTAAATTGACACTTCTAGTCACTTCTTCCACTAGACTCAGGGATGCTCAATTCTCTTATGCATTTCTCTTTCTTCCCATTAATATTAGACTCTTATTATTGCATGGTTGGCGCTCTTATATACAAATTTTGTTAATAACATTAATTTTATTCAAAACCAAGTCTAGATATAAACACATATTTTTAAAATATCAATGACCTCAATAAGAGAAGAAGGATGCTTATTATTCTAATGTGTAAATAAGGTATATGATTGAATTAAGTAATTGAAAAATTTTCATGATGATAGCAATTTTTCATATTTTTCATTTTACACAAAAATCTCCAAAACCCCCCTTTTTATGAACGTACTCCCCTTGTGTGATATTTTTTATTTAACAATAGTTGAGACAGTTGACAGATTTGATTATGAGATTTGAATTTTTCAAAACTTTATAACGAATAAAAAATTATAAATATTTTAAGAATAAAAAATTTTATTTTGACAAATATGCCACAAAAACTCTAATAAAGGACCTCTCTATTCATGGATTATTATTCCTTTTAGGGAAATTAAGTTAAATTACATACTTTGTGTGTCTTGTGAATCGATGCTCCTCTCATATATCTGAGTTGATAAATGAGTTAATTTGCAAATAATTAGTGTGCCAGGAATCTGTATGGTTGTTGATTGTTTAGGTTTTGCAAAACAATCACTTAAGTCTCAAAAGATATTTTATGTGGGTTTGAGTTTCGTATTTTAATTTAAATATTTGTAAATTATTAAAAAGTTTATTGACTTATATTTGTTCAATATTGTTCTGTATCCACTGTTGTCAAGTGTTGATTAACCTTTGTTAAATCATTAATTTGCTTGTAAAGAAAGGGGATCATGACAGCAATCTAAAAAAAATAATATCCTGATAAGCGAATAAATGTATTTTCTATTATGTTGAATGAACACCCTCCATAATATTTAATGTTATCATATTTTCTAATTAATGTAATTTATACTTGGACTTATTGAGTGCGATTCCGACTATTTCAGGCACTAGGAGAAGAGCCCACACAACAATTGGCTGATAGTACTCTTTCGTGTAATCCCAATTTGAATTGTTAAATGAACAATCAGTAACTAAGTATGTTTTTTTGGCTATGTATGGTACACTTGATTTTGTTAAGTAAAAATAATAAAAAATAATCCAAAATTGATGTTCAAGGTAAGCACCATGTTTACCCTTGATTATAATAATTTATACTTTAATGGTTTTTTAGTTTCACTCATCTTTGTTAAGAATTAAAGATCTGGGATTAAATAGTAAATCCATCTTCTCAAAAAGACAGTAAGAAACATGGAAGAATTGTTGGCCCTCATAATTCCGAGCATTAATATATTGTACCAAAATTCAAATGTCCATATTTCTATCAAGCATAATATTCTAATTATCTAACACAATACCCAACTCTTATTCCTAAAATTATTAGCTACAATTAATAGATATATAATTCAGCGAATTAAACTTAATTGTAAATGAAATCAATGAAGTATTCCATGGCTAAATCAATTACAGGATAAAGGTAAAAGAAACTTTGCATTCCAGATATGGTTCCTTATTGAGTTTATAAAGATTGAATGACATTTGGAATTAAGTAATATATGTAAACCATCAACAAAATGAGTGTAACATCATATAAAAATACTCCAGCTCCTCTTTTGAAAACTATATTCCAATCTCTAACTCTAAATGTATTCAATAATACAACTACTCCTATACAATAAGCAAGAATAACATAAACATAATCCTATTTTCGAATAATTCTTACTTAGTTATTTTCAATCCAAACCACTAATATGAAGTCAAACCCTAGAGTAAATAAATATAAAATGATGTATTCTGTAAGTGGTTCTTTATGTGTTAAATTATTTTAACCCATTGCTAATCTGCAAAGATAAAGTTTTCTATAAACTATTAGACCAACTTTCCACATCTTGAATATATATAGAATATACAATCAATTATCTAACCCATGACCATAGTTTTGCTCCAAATCCATTACATTAGCAATATTCAAGGGGTAAGTAACAAAATTAATTTATCTACTTTTGAATGAAACTCTCATTAATATGAATTAAATTACTAATTTGCCACATAAATAATCAATACAAGGGCTAAGGGAATGAGAGTTTCAAGTAATATGTGTAAGAAATAATTTTAAATTAAAGGAGGCATAATTTCACTAACTTGATTTCCAATTCTATCATAATAGAATGTATTGGCCTTTTTCCTGTTGGAGGTACGTTTTTTGGAGGATATGTTAGTGTAAGCCGAAATACCATCAAATGATCGTTCTATAACACTTGCTTATGGCTAAGTTGGTTAAACTTAAAAAGGAAGGAACATTGATTCTGAAGGTAGTTTAGGTTTAGAGGGACTTGTATGTTTAGGTTCTTCTTAAGGTTGAAATTCAAATTATTGAATTGGAACCTATAAACTAATGTTTTATGATTCTAGTCTTTATTATTGATTGACTATTTCATCATAATTGTAATTAAGAACAGCAGAATCATCATATTTTTATTACTCTTATATTGAAGATAGAGATTATTCTGAGTTAATGGATTCTGAATTGTCTTATTTTTCTTGAATAAATATATAGTGTACTCACTCTCTATGGGGTATTGATAAGTATATTGTGATTGGAATTGAGATGATTTATAAGCTTCTGATTGTACTTCTCTCATATGCATATTCTAGTCCATTGATTAAAGAAACAGTTAATATATTATGCAATCGCAATATTCAAAATAGTAAGACTCCAGGGATTACGACCAATTGCATCACCATGTTGAGGAGTTGAAAGATCTTTTCGTGCTCAATTCTATTAACGATGGAAGTAGTATGTAAAAGGTCACTAAATTGGGTGGTGATCAAGGTTTAGCAAAACAATTGAAATCACATCTATTGGTACTTGATATAGAAATTTTAGAAAGGTATTGATTCTGAAGGGCAAGTCTAAGAGAACAGAGATAAATATGGTAACAATGACCCAATTGAGAAGGAGCCTGCCTCATTATGTGAACTTGTGATGGAATGCTTTGGTGATACAATGTTACAGATTCTATTGGCAGCAGCACTTGTAAGTACAGGAATTGGAATGCTTAAAGATGGTGTTGCAACTGGATGGACAGAAGGGTACTAATTATTGAAATTTTAGAGCAACAATATTTTTTGCTGTGTTTTTGATTGTGTCTATTACGGCTGGTAACAATTACTTAAAGGAGAGATAATTTTAATAATTAAGACGTAGATTAGATGATGGTGTTGTGTAAGTTGTTAGAGGGGGAATAGTTGAAGTATCAATTAAAGAATTAGTTGTTGGAGACATCCTTTAATTTGGTATAGGAGATATGTTTCCAGTTGATGGTATGGAAATGTAATATTTAAGGATTAATGATTTAAGGGTCTTAAGTTAAAGTAGATGAATCACCTATGACTGGTGAGTCAGATGAAATAAAGAAACAAGCATATAGTGAAATGATGCAAAGTTAACATTTAGATCATCATTGTTCTCCATTCCTAATTAGTGGAACAAAATGTTTAGATGGAAATGGATATATGTTAATATTGGCAGTTGGTTAAAATACAGTATAAGGATAATTGAAATTATTATTAAATTAAGATAATCCACCAACACCATTACAATAAAAATTAGAAGGAGTAGCAGAAGATATAGGAAAATTAGGTACATTGGTTGCATTTTTAACTTTTATTGCATTAATGGGTCATTTATTTTATGATGTATTTGTTAGTCATAAACATGATTTTGCATCACTCTAATCATTATCAGTGTTAATAGAAGCATTTATGATTGCAGTTACAATTATAGTTGTGGCAGTGCCTGAAGGTTTACCCTTGGCTGTAACAATTGCCCTAGCATATTCAGTTGGAAAAATGAAAGATTAATAAAATTTAGTAAAGAATTTAGCATCATGTGAAATTATGGGTGGAGCAAATAATATTTGTAGCGATAAAACAGGAACATTAACTTAAAATGCTATGCAAGTAGTTTCATTATGGACAGAAAATAATGCTTTCTCAAATTAAATATTCAATACAACAACTAAAATAAGTAAATAAACATAAGAATTGATGTCAGAATCAATATGTTATAATTCTAATGCAAATCCAACTAAAGATAGAAATACAAATAGATGGACTTAAATAGGAAATAAAACTGAATGTGCCTTAATAGAATTAGCTGATGCATTTGGATTTAAATATTCAAATTATAGATAACACGATAGAATGTTACGTCAATTACCATTTAGTAGTAAAAGAAAGAAGATGAGTACTGCGGTTTTACTTCAAAAACATAATAAATAAGAATTTATACAAAAGGAGCATCTGAAATCATTCTTTAATAATGTTTTAGATATGTTTCTAATAATGGTAGTGAGATGATTTTAGATAAGAGTAAGAAAGATGACATACTACATAATGTTATAGAAAATTTTGCTTCACAATCATTAAGAACAATTGCAATAGCTTATAGAGATTTTGAACCACAAAGTTCAAGTTTCAAAGGTTCAGTTGTGAATATGAAAGCACATGTTCATTAAATTCCAGAAGATGATTTAGATAAAGATTTAACTTTAATAGCAATAGCAGGAATTAAAGATCCAATTAGATAGGATGTTCCAAAGGCCATATAATTATGTAATAAATCAGGAGTGATGGTAAGAATGGTTACAGGAGATAATATTGTTACAGCAACAGCTATTGCTAGAGAATGTGGAATATTGGATGCTGGTAGATAAGCATAAGAATTTGAAGTATTGGAAGGAAAGAGATTTCGAGAATTAGTTGGAGGTTTAGTGAATTAAAAAGATGCAGAAGGGAAGGATGTAATGAAAGTGAAAAATATGCAAATGTTCTCAAAAATAAGTAGAGAAATGAGAGTTATGGCAAGAGCATCTCCAGAAGATAAATATTTATTAGTTACTGGTTTAATTGAGGAAGGAAATGTAGTTGCAGTTACTGGTGATGGAACAAATGATGCACCTGCATTAAAGAAAGCTGATGTTGGATTTGCTATGGGAATTACTGGATCAGATGTTGCTAAGGACGCTGCAGATATTATATTAATTGATGATAATTTTAGTTCAATATTGACAGGTATTTAGATCTATTATTATAGCAATTTTATGGGGTAGAAATATATATGATTGTATAAGGAAGTTTATATAATTTTAATTGACTGTTAATTTAGTAGCATTGTTTATGTCATTCACTGGAGCAGTAATTTTGAAATAATCTCCACTTAATGCTATTGAAATGCTTTGGGTTAATTTAATCATGGATACATTTGCTTCTTTGGCTTTAGCTACAGAACCTCCTTCTGCTAAAGTTTTAGATAGATAACCATATAGAAGGGATGATTAAATAGTATCTCCAACAATGTATAGAACTATAGTTGGTGCCAGTCTCTATTAAATATTTGTACTTACATTTATTCTTTTTTTATTACCAAAATATTTTGATTGTTCAATTCCTCCAGAATTAGTAGGATAAAGGGTAATTTATGATATGTATTTTAGTATCCTCATAATGTAGTATAAATGAGTATCTTTTTCTAAGCCTTTGTTCTTATGCAAGTGTTTAATTCAATACCTTGTAGATAATTAGATTATCATACAAAGAATCCATTTGCTAATTTTTGTAATAATCCATTATTTTGGTTTGTTTAATCTACAACAGTTATTATTTAAATATTACTAATTCAATATGGAGGTAAGTTTGTCAAAGTTTCTCACTTAACTTTAAATTAACATTTATTATGTGTGGGTTTAGCGATAGGGGGAATAATATTTACAGTTTTGTTTAAGTTCATTCCTGAATTCTTATGTCAAAAAATACACTTATTTAAGGAAGAAGAAATAAAAACAGATAAAATGGATGACACTCTAACAAGTAGATTAAGAAGAAAATCCACCATGCGTCTACACACTAGTTAAAGAAGCAAAGTGGATGGAGGAAGTCTAAAAAAGATGAGTTCATAACATATATGATAAACTATTTTCATTTCACCCTAAGATACCGAATCTATTCATTTGATAGTTACTATTTCTTTCCTACACTATCATATATATATTCTCCATTTAAGAGCAGGTATCCTTCATTATCTAACTAATATTGTAATGATTATGATTATAAAAATTAAAATGATTGATGTGGAGTCTCTTCTGAAATTGGTTATAATTATAATCTTTATGATCTACTTTTATATCGAGGAGAAAGAGTATTATCCTCTTCTTTGAGATATAATGACATTTCTTCATTAAATTTCTAATACTTTAGTATATCATTGGATTCAACTAACTTTTAATGTAAAAGTGTATTAGATTCTTTTAAATCTTTCTTTAACTCTTCTATTTTATGTGTCATTTCTATTTCAATATTTGTAATTTATTCTAAGACTGTGCATTTCATTGAATTGATTTATTATGAATATAGTTCCTATGATTTCTATTCTTCTGTCAATAGAGCCTTCTAAACATGTTATAATTATTCTTCCCATTATTACATCTAATCTTATACTAAATTGACTGCCTCCATCCATCCAGATTCATAAATTTTACCAATATGTTATTCAACATTATTCAATCTCTCCCCTAATCTTGCAATCTGTACTTAAATTTACTCATTGAGTTCATTTTATTAAGTTTGTAATTGAATGATTTATGATTTCAAAACATATTATTTATCTTCCATCCTACTTCCTACACTTAATCGATTCTCTTTCTATTGTCCTGAATGATTTCTTTCAGGATAGAAGGTAGCGAAGACAGGCTTGACTCTCATGTACTGATTCATTGTAATTTTAAATTATAAATAAACAAGGATGTAAAAGTAAGGTTTCATTATATATCCAGGGAAATTGTAGAGGCAACACTATAACGCTTTTGTTTCCAATATCTCTTGTACAATATGTTCATAATACTATTTACACTATTTCAATATGTCAATCTTCCATTGGCTCTACCATTAGGGTTGGCTATACTCTATGAAATTACTTTATGTTACAAGTATTCTCACAAAAGAGTATCTGTGTAAATAGATCATTTTCTTAGCATACTTGGATATGTAGAAAATATGATATTTTTAGATCTATATTATTGTCATCTACTATATGGAGATTGAGTTTTATGTATTTGTAAATCTCTTTGTAATGGTGTCCTTCTTAATTAACATAGATTGGAATTGTAAACCAGTGGAGGACAATAATTAATATTCAACAATAATACGATTTGTATATTGTAAATTAACATTTTTAGTCCAAGACTTTTTACCACTTTTCACTTGTAGTTTCCATTTTGTGTACCACACTAAAATTAAGTGGTTATGTGAATTGGTCATGGTCATAAACTCTTTGGTGGTATTGGATGTACTTAAGTGGAATGATTGGTAGTAGTTTTACGATACTTTTAATCTTGATTTCAAAAATTATGAATAAATTTGGAACTCATGTACCCACTCCACCAAATGAATGTAAGGGATTTTAATATGACAAGTTAAGACTCTGCTTTTTGCATTTTACATATTTGGAATGAGTAGTTTGATTGCAGGAATGTGGATAGTTAATACTTTAAATCTAATGGGAGAGGATTTATAGCTAAATTTTGGAGACTTTGTATTTTATGTAATAACAACCTTTAATATATTGTTGTTTGTATTAATATACAGATACTTACTTGAGGACCTCATTAATTTTATGTCATCATTACATCAGATTGAATCTAGGGATTCATCTCCAAATACTCCAGTTCATAAGGCATAATCCAAAAGGGAATTAACAAGAACAACTATATTTTTATAGCGTCTCTCTTCAGCATATTTTAAGAGAGTATAGGATTCTGAAATTGTAATTTTATAATTAGGACAGTAAAATGATATTGAAACAGAAAGAGTATGTAGACAAAAAACAATAAAGAAAGAATTTGAATTAGGTTAATCAAATTCAAAATGTTTGATATGTTGTGAAAAACAATCAAATGCTGTACTCATGAATTGTGGTCATGGTGGAATATGTTATGAATGTGCAGTACAATTAGGATAAAAGAGCAAGGAATGTTTTCTATGTAGATAAGTGATTAAGGAAATCTTCGAAATAACAGATAAAGATGCAAGTATGCTGAGGAGAGTAATTTCAAAAACCAGAATATCAATGTGATAATTATTTTTAACAGTATATGAAATCACAATTCGAAGTGTACTTGAGGTTAAAGCCAGCCAGTAGGTAATCTAATTGAATATACAGTACATCCTAAAATGCCATGTAATACAAGTTACAGTAGAACAAGAGATTATAGGTATTACTACCAAAACATGTCAAATTTGGATTAGTAAACAATAGTAGAGATAACTTGGAATTCAACTTCACACATGTGTTTGATCAAAAATCATCCCAAGAATAAGTGTTTAATACAGTCACATTACCTGTCATAAACAGGTATAAATTCAAATATTCAGTTTCTTGGATGGGTATAATGCCACTATATTTGCTTATGGACAAACAGGATCAGGCAAAACATATACAATGAGTGGAGCAGAAACTTGGTAATTAAGAGGAGTCATTCCAAGAGCACTTTCATACATTTATGATGAGGTGGAAAAGAGAACTAAGTTTGAATATAGGATCTACATCTCTTTTATGGAAATATACAATGAAAATGCATATGATTTATTAGAGAAGAAGCATCTCGAAACTCCCTTAGAATAATGGAATAAAGTAAAATTATTCTCTAATTAGATTACTCTATTTGAAGATGAATGTAATAATATACATTTAAAGAATCTATCTGTTCATTAATGTAATAATGAATAAGAAGGAATTGATTTACTTATGATGGGCAATTTTATTCGTTAAGTTAGTTCAACTCCTATGAATCAATCAAGTTCTCGATCACATTGCATATTTACTGTTACACTAGAAGGTTAAGACATGACAACTGAGACATGTTTTGTTAGCAAATTACATCTAGTTGATTTAGCAGGTTCAGAGAGAATTAGCAAGTCATAAGTTGAGGGTAATCTTCTTAATGAAGCAAAATATATTAATCTTTCATTAACTTATTTAGAATAGGTTATTATTGCCCTAAATGAACGTATGAAGGGGGCTAATAGATAGCATATTCCTTATAGAAATTCTTTAATGACTACTTTACTTAAAGATTCACTTGGTGGAAATTGTAAAACAGTCATGATTGCTACTATTAGTTCAGAAAATGATAATATTGAAGAAACATTATCAACATTAAGATTTAGTTAAAGAGTTGGATAATTAGAAAATGAAGTATAAATAATACTATATATTAAGATAAGAAGAAATGAAAAAGTTGATTTAGAAGCAGTAGTTAAAAGATTAGAATAAGAAAAATTAGTATTAATCAGAGAATTAGAATAATATTAAAGATCAGGAGCAGCACCTTCAAATAAGAAAGGGGGATAACAATTATTACTTACTAATGGAAATGGTGTAGTTATGGAATAAAAAGAAGTAGTAGAGAAAGTTGAATTATATTTAAATGAACGTATTCCTTAATTAGAAGTTAAAACAGTTGAAGAAGCATAAATGTGTTTTGAAGCAATGAAAGATCTTTATAATACAAGAATGAAAGAATATGTTACAGAACTCACATTTATCTCAGAAAAATTATAAAAATATGATGAAATTCTAACTAGAAAGTATATTATATACTATTTTTAGAAAAGAACAAAGTTCATTTATTGAATAATAAAAAGAGAATTCTCCAGAAATTGATGTTTTCAGAAGAAATGAATCTCCATAAATCAACTTAAAGAAAAGGCCAAACTAATGATAATTTATATATCCTGATATGTAATTAATTAACCATCTCAAATGCTCAATTATGCAACCTTGCCCACTAAATCTGCTGCTTCTTCCTTACTAACTTTGGCTTATTTAGCCAAAACTTAAGCACTAACCTATGGACCCAATTGGTTAATCAAGAAACTTAATCCAGTTTGATTTACTTCTGTTGAATTAAAGTTCACTTATAAATTGACTAAAATAGGTAAATTATGAAGGAACTATTTTAAATAAATTTAGTACTTTTCCTAATTTTCTTGCCCCAACTTCTGTTATTTTATTATAATGAACACTAACACTTAAATTCTTCAAACTAACCCATCTGACTGCTGAAAGTTATTTATTGAAAGTTGCCAATGATGCATCAGTCAATGAATTTCTACCAACATTAACAGTTAGTTCAACTAATGAATTAGCAAAATTGGAGACATGTTGGATTAAACCAGCAAATCCATCATCCTTAATATTGTTAGCATTCAATGAATATCCACCAAAATTAAGAACTAATTTCTTAACACCCTTGTATGTACTAAGGGCATCTCCTAATTATTAAGCTGACTTATTATCAACTTAACTTTGACTACACATTACAATCATTAATACCTGAAATTGAATACTACTCTTTAAACCTATGGCCCACCAACTGATTTCACAGTCTTTGCAATATTTGATACTGCACTATTAACATTAGCTTATTCAGCATATACTCCTACTTCAACTAAATTAGGAAGTTTAACATCTTTCCATTCTGTGAAGAAATCCTTTGCATTATTAACAGTTGATGTAAATTTGAATGAAAGAACTTATAATTATTCAGCTTGAGCGATAGCTAAATTATATAATCATTATTACCTTAAGCAATAGTTGATAATCCTGCTGTCTTTCCAGTCACATTCCAATTAACTTATAAATTAACAATTCCTGTTAATCTTGTAATTGATTCTGCAATTGATTTAGAATCTGATGTACTGAATTCTCCAACGTGGAGGATTACTCTAGTTTCTGGAGTAATCATGCTGTTCAATAAAAGAGAGAAAGCTTCTGCTGTTTCAATGTTCAAATCAACAAACTATTGTTATTAGAGACTTGAATCCTCTTAAATAATGTTAAGTAATTAGCTGCCTAATTATTAAATTTATTAATTCCAAAATTTGAGAGCAACTTCTGATCTATCACTAACACTTTAATTAAGTGCTTATTCTAAGTTTCCTTTGTAGAATTATTCTTTTGTTTTGTTCCAAACACATAACTCTTATGGGGCATCTCTCCATGCTCTGACTTTCTTTGTTGTAGCAAACAAATACTCTGGTAATTCAGGAGCTGCTTTGAGCTCAGAAATCTAAATATTTGTTATTAATACCTTCTGAACTATTTCATTGGGCTTAGGAATTGATGCTTCCTATTCTGGATCACTCTTCAAAACTTATTGTAAGGAGTCGAATGCTTTTTACACATTGTTATTTTCTCCCTTTACTCCATCAACCAATTGAGTAACAACTTATTTGGTTGTGTCAGCATACACTTATTACAAGCTTTCGCCGAATTATTTATAGGCCTTAACTTATGCAGCCACTTGGTTCTAGTGTGTGTCTGATTTAGAACTGTATGATTGAACTAAGTTCTAAGATTCGCTATCTGGAGTGTAGGCTAATGGTGAATTCTTGGTTAAATCACTAGTTTATTATTAGAAATACGTTAAGAAATCCTTTATAACGACGAGTTATGTTTTGCCTTCATGAGCTCCTTGACTCACATGACGGGCTGTTAACAATTTACTATTTAAGACGTCTTTCTGCTCTGCCACAAGAATGTAGGGCTCGTTGTCTGTTGGGTTCACTAATTGGGGGAATTCGAAATCCATTTATTAATTATTATGTCCCTCCCGCCCTCCCCTAAATTCAATTACAATCGATATTCTAATTCAAATTTATTCATCCAATGAAATTTAATATCAAAATAATATATATTTTATTTTATAATTAATATATTACATGTAATGACTCATACCACATACCCCAATTTTATTGATGTTTTATATGAGTTTGATTATTTATGATTAAGTTTAATTAAATACACACTAATATCTTACTTTAATTAAAAATTAGACTAAAAAAAATACGAGCATTTTATATTGATTTCTTTGCAAAGCAGGTTAATAATTTAAGGTAGATTTCTTTGGTCTCCCTTATTCTAAAGGTAAAAATACCATTTATAAAAAAATTGATTATCTGTTTTTTAATTAATAGTGTGATAAATGAGAATACAGATATAAAGAAATCAGAATCAAATATATATTTCTAACTTCTGACATTTCTTTCTCAATTTTGAGGTAAAGTTCTCTTAACGAAGTCAGAGTATTATTTAGTTCTGTTTTCTATCTGGCTATTTTGCTATTACTGTGATTATGCTCTTCTCTTAACGATTGGGTTTCTCTCAATCGAATATTTATCAACTTCCTCCTTCTTTGGTTCAGGTTGATAATATCCGTATTAGAATCTAGCTGTGTTGCTTCGAGATTTTGTAGTAATGCAGCCCATTTAATATAAATAATATTGCTGTCATCAATTTTCTATAATTTCAGTTTATTCGATAAACTAAAGAATCTTGGAAAAGGAAATGTGGAGAAGAAGCGAAAAATGCATAAAATTCATTGCCATTTCTTAAATTACATGATATGAAAATATACTGTAATTTTTACTTCATTTGTGATGGTACAGGGTCATGATAAATTTTGCAATAAAATACAATATTAAATCAACATTATTATATATCTTCGAATTAAAAAAAAGGTCCAACGTGGATGATTTTTCATACGAATCTCATAACCATATGTAGGTATCCTCGATAGCCATAACTGAATTAAAATAATATAGATTTAAACATAAATAGAGATTCATTAGAACAATTTAAAGAGATCATTTGTTTCTCTCCAAATGTGAGCTTGTCATTTTGGTGATTGATTTATTAATTATCCTTCTTTAGATGATAGGGTTCCTCTGAATTATGAATTATAGCTTTTGGTCAGGAGTCTTTGACTGTTACTCTGATTCAAGAATCGCAGAGAATAAATCAGCTTCACTATTCTTTTTGTACTTCTTCGTACTCGTGCAGCCCATATTTATTATTAAATAATGATTTTATTGATCTTAAATATTTGATTTTTATGATCAGTTTATTGGGTATTAGGGAATCAATTAAGGAGCAAGTAATTAATAATATTCACGTATATTAAATATATATCAATTTATTAATTATAGATTTATGGCCTTCCTACTCTTATTATACTTTCCCATGTAATTCATCAATGTAAACTCAAAATATGGTCCGGCGTTCTTTTGGAATTTGACATATGAAGGATTATTTCTATTTTTAATAAAGATGCATACTAATGTACAATTTTATAACTTTTCATGCTCTCTAGAGTTACCCCTGCAGTTTACAAATCATCCTAATGTACGAATACATCTGTCCCATCATCATCCATGACTAGAAAACCATACTTCTTGCTTTCATCATAAAATTTCATTCTCCCTTTATGTTTTTGCATACTTTCATCAAGTACATAAGGTAATTTAGAGGGAGTTTCTAATTAAGGTGTTCCAATATTGAGTTTAACACTCACTCCTGGTGGATTTTACTTTAAAATCTGTAAATCATCCAAAAAATCCTAATCACTCAAGTTTAGAGGCTTGGTAATAGTTACTGGATAATCGAAGTTCAATTCAAGGACTTGTTATTGTTCCTCAAAAGTTGACACAGACCTTTCGATTTTTCTATCTATGAACATTAATTAATGTTTTAACGAGAATAAAGAAATACAACAAATTCTGCATATCGAAACTCATCCAATGCATACGTGCTAGCCATGAAGGCACTACAAGAAAAAATTAAAGTTATGGAAACATAAAAATTCGATACACAATAGCCAAACAGAATCAAAACTAACGATGAAGAAATATACATGCAGCAAATGTAGGACTTGAGAGTACAAAATGAAACCCTCTCAATGTAATTATAGAGATTGCAAAATGAGAAAGAAAATGTCAACGATTATATTTTGTAGATTGAAGCACTATAACAAGAACGATTGATTCATCTCAAAGAATATTAGGATAGAGTGACAGATTTAATCAAAAAAATTGAGGATGGCAAAAAGGAAAGAAATGAACAATAAAATTAGATAGATTATTTGCAAAGGTAATTCAAGCATATAAAGCAAATGAACGAGGCATGCTGCAAAAAGTTGATCAATAAAAGAATGAAGAAAACTCAAAACAAATCGAATAAATCATGGAATTGCGATAGAGAGTGGAATCTGGTGATAACTATGCAAAGAAACTGGAAAAAAAGTATGAAAAATTATAATCGGAAAAACATTAAATGGAAGCTGAGTTTTTAGATTATAAAGAAAGATGCCCAATATTCAAGCTCTAAGAATACGAAAAATAATTGTAAATTTATAGAGGATAAATTGAGGAGAAAGAAAAGGCATTTCTCAGAATGATGGAAGAATTGTAGGGCCAGCGATAATCTATTGAAGACTAATTAACAAGAAGAATTTAAGATTTATTAAATAAAAGCAATGATTATTAATCAACAATACATTAATTAACTATTGAGATCAAAGATTTAACTTTAAAATATCAATAATTGAAATTAAGGTTGGAATATGAAGAAAAAAATAATCAATAGAACAAAAGACGAATGAGAAATATCTCATAGTCTGATGATCCAGAATTTGATATGTTAATGAACAACTAACAACAATAAAATAATAATTAAAATAAAGTTTCAAAATTAAATCTTGAATTTTTAACACCACAGATAACAAGTCCAAGATTTGAATAGAGTGTCGTTAAATAAAGTGCATTAAAATAAGCTATCAGAGAATGTTTGGAAGACATAAAACATAATACACCAACACCATTTAAAACAGATTAATAATAATATATTTCTCCATCTGAACAATAATAATAATCAAAAAAAAAGATTTTATCTCCACCATTGTCAGTGAGAAATAGTGAAGCAGAAAATAAATTAAAGTATTTAAATGATAGATATGAAACACTTATAAGATAAGCTTAAAAAGAATCAGACTTTAAATAAAAAGCAGCTATAAGAAAGGAACTCTTAGAAATTGCAGAATAAATAAAAGATATAAATAGAAAATAATGATTGATATAAAAACTTTTCAATATTATAACAGTCACAATGCTAATAGCTTCTACTTGTGCATTTCAGAATTTAAGGAGTGGTATGTCATAACTTCTTCATTAGGAAACTTTCTCCTGCAAATAGGGCAAATATATAAGATTAATCTTGCCTATGATTCCACTTGATTGACTACTGGTTTGGCTGGTGCAATTTTAATCTCTGGTTTTTTTGTTTATTATTGTTTTTCCCATTTCTTCAGTTCTAATTCAGCCTTCTTTCTAATCTAAGCTTCTGTTAATTTTGGTTCTATTTTATTGACAGGTTTAACAATCTAAGGTGATGGTGGTTCCTCTTCTTTGTCTGATTTAACTTCTTCTTCATTTTTATGTTCTTTTTTTGGAGATTCTGGTTTTTTAATTTTTTATTAACTTGGTTATTGTTACTATTATTTAGGTGCAAATGGTTTTTAAGGTAATGATGATATTAAATTCATAGGAGGAGCTGATAAAGTTAATTTTTATTCTTATTTTATGATGATTCTTTCTTGAGCTAATTATGCAGCTTAATAGGGTGCTTGAACCATAGGCTATACAATTGAAACTTCAGGTACTTAAATAGGTAATTAAGGAATAGGTTATTATTAAATTGGTTGTAATGGAATATGAGATACTGTTGGATTGACTGGTATTTAATGATTGGGATTAGGTGGTTAAATTGGAATATTCATAGGAACAGGTAATGGCATTGGAATTGGTTATATTTATTATTAAGGATTCTCTGAAGTATGTTATTATGGTTATTAGTTTGATGAGGATTAAGGAGGAATCTATCCTTATGGAGGCTAAGCACCATTCATCATAACAAATTGATTATTAGGATAAAAACTAAATTAACTTACATAATTACCCAAATGGTTTAGGATGATCTTCATATCTTGATGCTCTATTATTTCTTGAATATTATATAATTAATTAATCTCCATTTAATCTAACTTCATTTTAAGTTACAAATCTATAAACATTTTCAGCATCTTCTACACTAAAGAATTCAACAAATGCAAAATCCTTTTATTCTTTCATTCTTGGATCTTTAGGTACTTTATTTTTGACTAATCTAATGTCTTTAACAGCAGCTAATGGGGCAAATATATCTAAGATATCACTATCAGTTGCATCAGCAATGGACTATATGTTCAATATGTAAATACTTTAGCTTTAATCATGAGGCTAGTATTGCATATAGAGTCATCTGCAAATCCTGTAGGAGGTGCCATCATGACACTTAATATTTTACAATTAATATTTCTTGGATTTAAACATTTATTGCATTTATGTCTTTTTGCAAAATTTTCATATCCACATTTATCACATATCCAATCATAACTAGTTGGTGGTTAGTTTATTAAACTATTTTTTAATTCATGTCTATTCTAATTATATTTATTTTCATTACTCTTCTCTATCTACCACTAGTATCATCATAAAAATCAACATTAAGAATATGTTCACCTATTGATATTTTACCTTTTAAATAAATTAAAACTTTCCTAGCATAATCCACAGTACAATATTTTATATATGCTTACCCAAATGCATTTATTATTGATATTTCTTCATGTGGTATCACATTTGCTTCCATTGCTGCTTCATTAAATGCACTATCTAATTATTATTTTGTTAAATCTTCTGGTAAATTTTCCAATAATAATACCATATTATCATGATTCTTTGGACGATATCTCTATTGCTTCTCTGAACTTGATGATGAATCTGATCTTGATACTGATACAGAAACAGATGAAGATGGTCTTGATTAACTGGATGATGAATATCTTCTATTCTTTCTTCTTGGATGCCTATCTCTTCTTTTTTTCATGTCATATCTCTCATTTCTATCATTATTTCTTTCATTTTTATCATAGCTTCTATCATTGTATTTTTCATTCCTATCATGTGTATATTTCTCATGTTTATTTGATTTATGATGAGAATCCATTATTAATATAAATGATAATATTTGTTTACAAAATATTAATTTAAGTCAATTTTTTTCAATAATTTATTTTGATAAATTACGTTGAACCAATTTCTTTATATTTCATCGGAGTCACAGTTTTCTAAAATAACTAAGTATCTTGAAAATTCTGTTATCTTTGCTACTGTTTCTTTTCTATGATTCTTTCCCTCTATTTAATTGTATTTGAACAATTATTTTATGGCATATATAACATGTATTCTCTCATTTAATCAATTTCAGTATTGTGAAACTAATATATAAAATACAATTGATAAATGAAGGAGACATTTTCTTTCATTAATTCAATTAATTAATTTTATTATTTTTGTGGATCCATGACAAAGTAGTTTTTAGGATGATTTTGTTTTTATGTCGGATTGAATACATATCTAGATGATTTTCCTCTTAACTATGCTAAAGAAGGAGGCACTTAATTATTACTTTATTCAGGGGGTAAAGGATTAAGATTAGATGTTTGTTAGGCTGGAGAATTGGAATTATGATATGAACCAACTTATTCAATGGGGGGATCTTCAGTATGATTGACTTTTATTGCAGTTAAATTTTATTATTAATTAGGAGTTTCTTCTGAGTGTTTTTGTATTTCCCTGATAATTTCATGAAATACACTCTTTGTTTCTAAAAAGTCATTTACAGCAGTTTGCATTTATTATTAAACTAATAAAGATTTAATCTTGTCTCCCATTCTAACAAATGATGTTCTTTGTTAGAAAGATTATCTATGCTGATCTCTAAGCATTTTAGTTTAAATATCTGGTTAATATGTTAGAAGTGGACAGTCAATATTACAATGAGTGTATTATTTGCAAAAGTTACAATTTTGTAAAATTACATAATAATTCTGATTCAAAATAAGATTGTCCTTAATATTATGAAATCTTTCAAAATCTTTGCTATTTGAAGAGATAATTTATAAAAATATCTCTCTTTATATTTAATAAACTTCTGAAAACCCTGCACTCACAGCACTAGCCTTAGCTGATAAACCTGTGAAAAAGGAGTATTCTCCAAAAGTATTACATGATTTGATAGTTTATAAGACTCTTCCACTTTTCTCTTCTATAATTGATATCTAGCCACTCTTCAAATAATATCTAAATAATTATATAAATTACAAATTTTCATCAATTTAATTTTAATGGTAAACAAAATCCCCTGGTGTAAACTTTAATTAAACTAATTTCGATGAAACTTCCTTCTGTGTGACTTTAGTAAATTAAGATGTTATAATCTTGATGTTTTACATAATTTTCATTTGTATATCAGTTTCTAATTCTTATTTCAATTGATTAGGTAAATCACTCATAATTTGATTAATGTCTTCACTATTTTCTTTGGATTCCATTTCTACTTGGTATTTAATGAAATCTCTCACTCTACTTTGTATTTATGCATCAACAGAACTTTATCTCATGTATGAATTCATTAAAATCAATGATCTCTTACATTTTAGTTTAGCGTCTTAAATGTTTTTAAGAATCATTCCTATTGAACTCATTGAATATCCGAACATACAACTTGATAAAAGCATTAAGAGATTAACAGTTAATAATTCCATTTCATTTTACGGTGTTATATCTCCATACCCCACTGTAACCATAGTCATTGTTGCCCAATATATAGAGTGGTTATATTTGATTGCAACTGATTTATGCAAAAGATTGTAGTGAATTAACCAAGAATCTCCAGATTAGGATGTAATATCTCCAACATGATAAAATACACAAGCCATAATATGTCCAAAAATATATATCATTACTATTAGAGTAATCAAATCTATTAATTAATTCACTGCACCCTGTAAATAAAGTGATTCAATAAAATTTTCATAATTTCGCTTTACTTTCAATATACTAATAGTTGTTAATAAAAATGCAATGATCTCATTTGTTATATAAACTTCATTGAAGTTAAAATACATTAAAAACCACATTGTTAGACTTGCTAAATCTTCAAGTAGTTATCCATGGAAGTAGTGTTCTATAATTTCAATTTTATCCGAAACTATCTCACCCTACACCATAATTGGTCTATTTAAGTGAATAAAAATATCAATAAGGATATGTAAAATGATACATAATTCAGCAGTGGCAAAGCTATCATCCCTTACAAAAGCTGCTACAAATGGGCATAACCATAAACTAAACAGATGTATAAAAGTAGCACTAATATCCCATACCATCACTAATTAACTTCCAGGAGCAAATATACTGCTGGCTGTACTTTAATTTTAACCTAATTCTTAAACAATTCTTACTTTATTGTTTTGATTTATCAGATTTTGCTTGTAAATAACTTTCTTATTCTATAATGCTTCTTTAGTTCGCTGATAGGATATATGATTTCATAAGGAGGGTTCTTGCAAATTTTTTAATCAGTTAATTTTATTGCATTGTTTTTAGAATGGCAAATCCTTCAACTTTTTTACTCACATCTGACCTCCGCTTCGAAATCTAACCATTCCAAGAAAATCTTACAGGTAAACGAGATTTGCGGCGTGCTAAGTTAAAATTCAATGTTTTTTTCTTATCAGCATTGTCATGCGTACTTGATTTCAGAGCATCATTATTCACTTTTATGTTCTACTCAGAAAAATTTGACACCCTAGATGGAGATTGATCCTTCTCATATATTTTGATTTAGTGTTAGTCGAATTTTAGTATAGGTCCTATTTGATCTTCTAGCAGAATCCTACTACTTAGAGCCTCTGTCATTTTGTTTATAATTTAAGATTACTAAATAATATAGTTTTTTTTATAAGAAATGATGTGTATTAATTTATTTTAACTCGGTTACTTACAATTATATAGTTTACAAACTAATCTTTGTTTTATAGGTACTTAAAACTTTTTCAATTTATTTTATAATAATAAGTAGTAACAAACGAATATTTAAAATATTCATAATTCTGGATCGATTATAACATTAGTTCTATCAATTTTCACAGTTTAAGAATCATAAATCAATTCAAATTTATTATTTAGATTCTCATAGATCATTTTTTTTGAAGTATAAAATAATGGTGGTGGATACAAAGGATCCAAAACAATCTTAAATACATTGTCAATTAATTATGGCATAAACCCTGCCAATAATGGTCCAGTTTATTCCAAACATGGATTAGTGTTTGTTTCAATTAACAAAGTCCTATAATCTTAATCAATCATAAAATCTAATCCAAAGAGTTCAAATGTATTTTCTCGTTTCAATGGATCCAATAAGCCTGCAGTTGCCAAAAATTAGTGATAAGCGATTTATTTCATATTTTGGTATACTTAATTAAATTTTTCTACAGTTATAAATTTTTAAAATTCTTCAAACGAAATTTTATTGCCTTTTTCGTATTTTCCATAATCCTCTGAATTTTTTTATACTGCATCATTTGTCAAATGAACCATTTTATTGTTTAGATTATTTAAACTGAATTCTTTTGAGGAAGTCCGAATGTATCCTTCTTGATACCAATACCCCTTCTATTGGCCATTAATACTTGTAAATAGAATGAAGCATCTTATGTCAAATTTGCGGGCATTATAAAGCAAAGGATTAGTTATATATTATTAAACTATGAATGTTTTATTGGCACCATTTCTATGAGTATGATTTCCTTTTAGAAGTTAAAATACCTGATTAACAGATGAGAATATCTAAATCCCCTAACCTCTATTTGTAAGTTCTCCAGGTTTCACTATCCATATCCTATTTGAAGTTAAATTTTAAACTAAAAAAATATCTAAATCCTATTTGCTTTTAATGTGATAAGTTAAAGGAAGAAAATTAAAAACATTTAGATTCTAATCTGAATAATACTATTTTAAATTGATAAATAGATTTTTCTTAGAACCTAAGTGAGTGTTGTTTTCAATATGATTATGAATTTTTAGTGTGCTATTGTTCTCCATAACACGAATATTACCCAAAATACTAACACATTATTCTTAAGTTAATAATTTACTTTGCTTGCCTTTCCCCTTTGAATTAGGCAATTTATTTTTCAGTGCTGCTGGTAGCAATTTCGAATACGGTAGATCACTGATTTATTCAATTGTTTCTACCTCCATAAACACTTGAAATTCTGATTTAGGCATACACCCTACAAAATCATCATTTCTTTATGATTCCCACAAAAAAATTACTTACTCCTTAGGATTCTCTGTTACTGACCACCACCATCTTTACTTCAATATATTTTTTACAAGTTATCCATTATTACTTTTAGAAATGTACGCTTTACATTAACAATTATTGGAATTAATAAAAAGATTATTGGAAAGGTTAATATGATTGTAATACTACCGAAGATTGGCTAGTTTTTCTTAAAACTCCAAATCCTAACTAAATTTTTCATCATCATAATAAATGCCATTAAATTTAGGTTATTTTCTAATGGATTTACCTTGTGTCCTCACCCGTTTAACAGGTAATATTTCAGGTTAATATGAAATTCTAGGTTTTAGGATTCTCCTTTCTAAACTTTTTAAGGTATTCCCTATCAGAATACATGAATCATCACTCTTTTCCTTGGATTGGCTGTTTGATGTTTTTTTTGATAGATTTGGTAAAATTTACTCTGCTGAATTATTTTGCATGTAGTCAGTTTTATTGTTTTAACTACAAACTCTTGGTACAAGACCATAAGTTTCACTGGGATTTTAGAATTAAAATTTAGGAAATCGTTATTCAAAGCGTCTCTTCATAAAGTATTGAAATCCTTAAGGTGAGTGAGTCCTTCTCATGTTTTATAAATAAAATAATGGATAAATATAAAAAACCTCCCTTCATAATCACAGCACCCAAAGAGTATTGTAATATATAAATTAGAGTAATTTCATCATCTTATGTCCATGTTAATGATTATGAATATAAACCAAGAGTTATTGTAGATGAGCAAGGAAAGTAAATTATCTAAAAATTGAATCCACCTCCTGAAAAACCGAATGTTAAAGCGGGTCACACAGAAGCACTTATTAGAAAAGTTCCTTATCAGACAGATCCATATGAAAGATAGGAATTTATTGAGAGATTCGAGGCGTTATAAAATTAAGTTAAAGTTCCTGTGCCATTTAAGTGTCCACTCAGGCACAAAGTATAATTGAAATAACAAACAAAAGAAGCTATCCATTCCTATGGTAAAAAGGTTGTTATAAACAATCTGAGTAGATTACAAAAATCGGCTAAGTCTAAGTAATAAACAGAAAAAATTCAAGTACTTATATAAAAAGCCTCTACTCTTTTTACAACTAGAAAAGTTTAATAACAAAATGCTTATGGTTTCGATAAAAAAATATTCTAAAGAATCGATGAATGGAAAAATAAATTATAAGGAATTACATAAAGATAGACTGAGGAATTAGAATAAAGTAAGGTTTCTTTTCATAAACATAGACTAGTCACGAAAAATTTATAACTAAAAAACAAGAAAGAAGAAATATTGAAAAAATAATCAAAAAGCTTAGAAAAAGATTTGTCTATGTAAACAGAAAATACTAATCGACCTAAAACAGCCTAACTCTACAAACCTGCAATTCCTTCATATTTTAATAAGAACACACCAACACCCATCTAAATTAAACCAGATGATATCTCAATTGTAAAATCTGAAATAGAAAAGAAACCAAGAATTTAAACTCCTAAGAGTAATTAAAGCAAGAATATTGATCAATCTCCAAAACAACAATAATTAGTTAAATAATAGAGTTCATAGTCAATAAAATAAATTAAGGATAACTTGTCAAAAGAAAAAAGTTTCTCAAACAAGGACTCAAATCATAGAAGACGTCAAATTACTGAGGAAGAAAGAAAAACAAATAACTATACTGAAGAAAGAAAGAGTTAAGGGAGAGATGGACGAAGTAATAGATCAGAGGAAAGAAAATCAGATTAAAATGAATAGAAAAAATAAAAACAATAGGCTAAGTTTATAAGACCTCGTATAAATAGAATGTAAAGTGCAAAAAACAATCAAAGTAATGATTAAAAAGATCCTAAATAAAAAAAGGGAAGACCAAGTTCTGCAGGAGGAAACACTGCATCTTAAAAACCTATCCATATAAAGGATTTAAAAGTAATGTCTCAGTAGAGTACATAAGTAGTAAAAGAGAAAAATGAAAATGATTCATAACATTAGATTTAAGAGAAGACAGAATAGAGTAAACCTTTAGAAATTATTGAATCTACTGTGACAGTTGTAGAACCTAAGAAAAGTAGATTCCGACAAAGTTCTAAAAAAGAATCATCAAATGAACAAAAAGTACTACCACCACAACAAGAATAACCCTCCGTCTAACAAGAACCTCAAAAAAGTGAATCTTAAGTTAATATGGGATTAGTTAATGTGAATGTATTGTATTAATTTAAACTAGGCTCCTTAAGAATAAAGCCTTGCGACAATTTAATTCTAATAAATCTAAACTCAGGATTTAAATGAAAAAGAAAAATAATTAAGGGTTTCTTAAATGGCTTCCACTCATTCTTTAGTATACAAATAGGATCTTAATAGTTTGAAAGATTCTTTGATATCTGAGAGTCTTTTAGTATCATAATTTAAAGAATCCACAATGAAAGACAATTAATTTGCATCTTAATTAAAGGAGAGTCAATTAATATAATCATAATTAAATGATTAAGAATCTATTACTCTTTCTGAATCATAAGTAACAGTTTAACCAGTTGTAAAGAAAAGAAGATTTGTTTCCAGGTAAGAATGATATATGTATATAAATTACTTTTTATTTGTTCATTTCTTTTTTTTATTCTTTTTTTATTGATTAGGAGCTTTTACATTATAGGATTCATCTTCAGGATCTTCGATTTCTGAACTTATATTGTCATCTATGTCTTCTACTTTTTATTTTTAAATCAATGAGTCATCTGATATTGCTGAAACTTGATGATCTGATTCTTCAAAATCCTAATTCTACTTATCTTCTTCTTCCTCCTCAATATTTTTCTTAATTCTTTTTCTTTTATTCTATTTATTTTCTTTCAACAATTCTAAAATTTATAAAACTTTACATTCAACGTCATGACCTATTGATTCCTAATCAATACTATCTTCATCCAACCGTCCAGGAAATGGAACAATACTTTTAGATTTAAGCTTTCTTAACCATTCATGGTACACATCAATTGGTTCATCTAATCTTTTTACTTGTAATTAAAATCTTGTTTCACATCTATCACATTCTAATTTTGCTTTCTTGAACCCTTTGTTTCTACATTTAAATTGATGATTACATCTTTATCATAATGCAATCCTTATAACCACATACAGCACAATCAAAAATTGTTTTTTGCTTTATTTTTACAGGTTTCTTGGGAATCCGCCTTGACTTCGTTCTTCCTCCCATTTAATTAATTTAATTTATTCTCTCATTCGCCTATGCTTTCTATTCAAATATTATAGTACTTATTTTTTCACTTCATAAATTATTTTAATTTTTAACGAATGTATTATCAAACTTGTTAGCAGTATTAACCATGTCATATACCCTTAACTTAATGTGTATAGAAATAATAATGCATTGTTTAAACAACTTAACCAGACATTAATGGAGCAATCATAAATGAAAGAGAGTAATTAAGAATGCAATTGATGGAATTAGAGGATAGATATCATATTGATATTGAAGAATTGAAAACAAATTTACTTTCTGAAAGCGAAAGAATCCTAGTATTATTTTAGTAAAATGTTAGCAAAAATCTTTGAATGAATTAGTCTCTTAATATGAACCTTAAATTTAATAGAAAGACTCTTAAATCAATACTCTAACTTAGAGATTGCAGGCAGCAGAGACTAATTTGCAATAAATATCAGCTGAAAATACAAAACTTAAAGAAACTGTATTTAAAAAGAAGGACAAGATTAAATATTATAAACAGGAAATGGAAAATTAAAATAATTTTCATATTTAAAAATTAAATGAATAAGAACAATTTTGGAGAGAGAGACTTTAAAAAGAATTAGTATTAATACCATTAATTCTTAGAATTAATAAAAACAAGTGTTATTGTAAGAATTTTAATTTGAAAAAAAAACCTTAGAGGATTAAATTTATAAACTGAAGTCCTAGCTTGCTTAATTCGATGAAAAATATCAGCAAATTTTGTTTGAATTAGAAGTATTTTCAAATTAAATATTAGAAATTAAAATAACAATTGATAGAAAAAACACATGAATGTGAAGAATGGAAAAATAAATGCAGAAGACTTGAACATATTGAATCATTGAAACCATAAGTTTAAGAACATTCTCCATCCAGAGATAGATAATTAGAATAAAAAATAGAGTTTTTAGAAAGAGAGATTAGATTAAAAGATGCAAAATTGGCTAAGAAAAAGGATAAAGTTTAAACTATTATTCAACATGTACCTTAATAAGTTATTGTGGAAAAACCAATCGAAAGAATAATTGAAATTGAGAAAATAGTGCCTGTTGAAAGAATCATTCGTGAAAGAATTCCTGCCCGATAACCAATAGTAGTTTAGTAACAAGTACAAAAAAAGGTTGAAAGTGAATCAGAGGATGAGGAATTACTTCAAGAAATATAAATTTTGAAAACTAAAATAGCCGAATTATAATAAGTGATTGTTAATTTAAAAGCATAACTTGAGGAAGCACATTATGAAAATGAAGATTTGTATGATTATTATCTTATATTAGACATCATAATTATGATGTATTACTTGCAAAAGTAAGGCAATTAGAGGAGTTATTGAGAAGTAAAAACAGAGATCTTTAGGATAAAGTTAGTTCATTATAAAATGTGAAAAAAGATGATGATAAAATAATAGTACACGTGAATTAAGGAAAAAACAAGACAAGTCATGTAGTAAAACGTTGATTCTTCAAATTTTGAAATATTAAAAGCTATTTAAAATATTTCATTTATCTATTATCCCAAATCTAACTAATTTTACTCTGATATTTTTGTAACTATTTAAAACATCATTAGAATAATATCTATCTATAAATTGTAGTGCTCCTTTAAAAATTAATTACAATTTTTTCACTACTATCTTTTCAATTACAATATAATATAATACAGAATTAACTATAAATATAACAGAACTAAGAACAATTAAATTGATTACAGTATAACAATATCCACAATGATTTGACTCTTAGCATAGCCTATACATTTATCTGACCAAATTTATAAAGCTTAATCAGCAATCAAATAAGCTAAGTATTATAACTATATGAAAAAGATATGATACTTCACTAAACTCAAATATTTTATCTATTGTTGGTTAAGAGTATCGAGTATCTGTGGGATCCAAAATTACCTATGCAATTTAACTTAATAACATATTGTAATCATATAATCCCCTTGTAAGTGAACCAGCTAATTTAAAAGTACAAGTTTCATCTATTTTAATTACAATTAAAACCTTAAAAAGCAGAACAAACATTTCCAAAAAAATATTGATAAACCTCCTCAATATTTGTTTCATACATTAGACTATCTTCACTTACTTATTCCATAAATATAGATAATGTTTCTTAAAATTCTGTTACATTAATTGTTGTATTTTAAATGTACTAATTTATGTATAATTCTTTAATGCTTATCATGGAATATAAATATTGAGGATGAATTGTAAATTCGTTTTCTATCCAAAACTATTAAATCATTTTCTAATAATTTAATTAAAACACAAGATAATAGATTGATGTTGAACAAATTACGCCATTTAAAATAAAATATAAAAGGACAAGATTAATCTTAAATAACAAGTACACATTACCTTAAGTTTCATCCATTTCTTAGAACTAATATAATTACTGTTCTTTTAATCACTATGAAATTCATTTTCAGCTTCATATTTTGTAATCTAATCAGTAGAACTATTAGGGTTCTTAGTTGTGAAAGATTTCTATTTATCTAAATCAATCAAAAATTAGAGTTGAATTCTTAATTGCATTGCATATTGCATTGACTCTACAATATGCTTTTTGCTTAATAATCTAAAAGATTTCAAAATAGTCTAAAATTAATATAAAATTTAAACTTTATTTTTTTATATTATACTTACAATCAATAAAGAATTAATTGTATGATATAATAACACAAAACAAATGGCAGTAATCAATAAAAAGGTTGCAAAATTTTAAGAATTAGCGAGCATATCTAAAAAATTATTGCGTTTTTAATTAAGACTATCTATTAAACCATCTTAAATTGTTGGAGTTATGATGCTTCGAAATTATTCTAAAATATCAAATTCTTAATTCACTAACTTAAATCCAGATTTTTAGAGTTAATTAAAATGCATATAAAGTAAAGCCAATTCATCATTAATAGGGTCTTGTAGTAAATCATATCCATAAAATATCTCAATAAACTCCATATCTTTAAATTACTCCTCAAATTTTATGAAATGTTATTTAACTTAAATTTCTTCATCATATATATATTTTTCTTAATCAATCGTGGTAATATTATTAGAATAATTGTCTATAAGATAACTATCAATTGAATATTCATATAATTAGACAACAGATATCATATATTACATTACATGTTCAATCTCTTAAATCTATTCTATAAGATAAAATTACCTCGTTTAAAGAGCCATCTAAATAACTAACAGCAGGACCCTTTGAAAAACCCAATGAAATCATTAAATAGAGGGATAACATCATTATTCTGTTTAAAAATATAAATAGATAAATATCTTTTAAAGCAATACTAATTCTATTATTATCTTATTTAAGGAATATATTTTTCTCTACATTTAATTTCACATCATGGGGATGATATTGTATAAATTCAGGAAAAACTTATCCTTCAGTCAATAAAGACTTATTCTAATCTATCCTATTAGAATCCACTTCGGAATTATTTACTACTTTTCATTATGTAATACCTTAATTCAATTGTTAATGTAATCTAAGAAGTTATGGATCCATATATATTTCAACAAGAGAAGGTCTCCCACGGTTTATTTTTGATTCTGATAATCTATTTGTTGTCTATTAGTATTTGATTAATTATTACTTCCTGAAATCTTTTTTAATTGTATTCAAAAATTTCATATTTATTAATTTTAATGATATTAAATTTATCCATAGTTACTGTTTTAGAAAATTAAATAGATGCATCTAATTTTATTACTTTTTCAAGCAATCTGTTTTTTGAACAGTATCTTTCAAATAGGTCTTTTAGATTCTCCAACATTTCTTTGGAAAAACGCTATTTAAAATCATATAATCTTCTATATAGTAAAAGTTTATTTATTTTTAATCTCCCTAATTAATCTCTATAAACTAATTTTTGTTTTTGATTGAAAATTGTCTAATTGTCTGAATTATAAACTATGGAATTAAGTGTTTATAATTTTAAAAATCTATATTCATTATTTAATTCTTTGAGTTTTCTAGGAACTCTTAATATAAGTTTGATATGTTGCTCATCAACAATTTTAAAAAACTTTTTAGATGCTAATTCTTCAATATTATTGATAGTTGTCTTGTCTTTATCTTCTGTAAACATGTCTAGTAAAAATTCCTCATCATTTTCATCCATATTTTTGTCTGTTAAACTTGTCTTATTCTTATTTTCAGTTGTTTTAACTGTATCTGTTTCCTTCACATTTTTTAAATTTACACAAGATTATGAAAAAAGACTCTTCATTATTTTAAGACTCGAAAAGTCCTCCTCTCCCAGAAACTAAGCAAAATGAGAAAATTAGAATAATCCAGTACAAAGTAGAAGAAGACATGTTTTCGTTTCCAAAATAGGCAAAAGTGGGCAAGTAACTGAATCAACTTCCCAATCACTATTAACAATTATGTAATTTAATTATTCTAATCTGATAACTGGTCTTATCATAGCTATAAAAATCAATTAATTTTAACGATCTAAATACCATTTCAAATATTTTTTAGCTAATAAAACATGACCATGGGAATGTTTTACAAATATTCTTTTTGTTTTATATAAATTCTAACTCTTTCCAGTTTAAATTAATGTTTTAATTGATAATAAATGATTTCTTTATATTACTTCAGGTAATATTTAATTAATTACTTCTAAATTGTCATATTCTAATAGCGTCTAACATGATTTGCTTTTATGAACAATATGTCCATTTATGAGAGAATTTATAATTATAGATAATTTATTAAAGGGTTTAAGTTTATTGTAAGTTTCAAAAGCCTTTACTTCATAATCACTATCAGAATCTTCATTAATAATCTCCTAATCCAATCCAGATGAAGTTAAATTCTCAAATTAAGCAACTCTAACTTTTTCATTCAATAAATATAATTTATACCTAAATTATAATATTATATACCATAAGTAAATGAATTTCCATTTTTATTTTTTCTCTAAATATGAAACAATCATATCTTTTTACATTATTCTGACTTAATGTCGAATTACAGTATTCCAATATTGATTACAAATAATTATTTCAGTTTCTATCTCAGAATTAATTTTTATCAGTGAATCTTCTATCTAGGGTATGATAGTGAGTTTCCTCCAAAAAAAAATCATGGAATTTATAATTTTCATCATTGATGAGTAAATATTCTCCAGAGTATGTTCCATTTAAATTACATATTCAAAATCAAGCAAACTAAAATATGCTTAACTATTTAAATTTTTCAAATCCTCATGAACAATACTTCTAAACTGTGATACCCTTAATCTTTATATTATTGTTGTTTTTTAGGTTTCCATTAATTTAATCTACTGTAAGGCCTACAATTTATTATTCATCTTAAAATAAAGAAATATAGAATAACAAAACCTTATTTCAGATATTCTTGGATTGTTTTAGATTAGGGTTTCAAACCAAGATTTTATAATTTATTTTGTAAAAGTCTACCTATTATGTCTAATCGCTTGAATTGTTTTTCTAACATCTTTTTATTATTTTGAGTCAAACATAATTTTCATTGAGCAAAAACATCTCATACCAAACTCCCCATGCACATTATCACATTTTCTTGCTAAATGATGATAAATATCTCCAAAATATATTAATTCACTTAATTCTAACTCTTGATTTTTCTTTTGAAACTCCTGGAAAACTTAAATTTTAAACAATAATTAATCAAGGTTTCTGGGAGTGGTAAAAAAGGCTTTTATTCTTAATTTACGAACAATCGTTCTCTGAACAATTAATACAAAAATGAACAATGTTATTGTCATTAAGAAAAGAGAAGTTTAGCAATAAATTGATATCAGAATTCCTACTGAAAGACTGAGGTATAATAATAGAGATGCAGAGAAAACCTACCTGATAATTTTTTGATGAAAATGGTTAAAATTAAGATTAATTGTTAGTGAAATAGTTAAACATATACTTGTTAAAATATAATAGTATACTTAAAGCATCTAATATATAAATTTATCATACATAGTACCATTTCTAATTATAATTCTAAGAAATTAGAATAGCCGCTCCATATCTCACAAAAAGAAATGAACTATAAAGATATCCTTTTTTTCGAGTCAATGCATCCTTTTTATGATTCCATTAGTTATAAAATACCATTCCATTAATAAGTGTCAGTATTAGAAGAAGAATAATACAAATGAAACTTAAAATCGTCCTTACTATGATATAAATCAAATTTTGGTCCAAAAAATTAAATGGATCATTAATGCAACCAAATGCTGATGCAAAAGATATCATTGCAGGATAAAATCCAAGCAAAGTGAAAAAATCATACGCATTGGGAAAAATCTAAATTATTCACTACAATACCTTCCTGTACCATTAATTTTAGCTGTTCATTCCCTCCTGTATCGCCAAATAAAAAGTAAACATAAATAATGCCAAAATAGTAAAAGAAATCAGTATTGTGATGTCGGTCATAGCACATTATTAGATATTTAAGTTTAACCAATAAAAATACGATTGGAATTCATCATCTATTTATGAATTTGATGTTCTTAGCTATTAATATCTAATATGTCAACGACAATACATCTCGAGCATAGATAAATAAAATAAGAGCTATCCACCTATAATATACACTAAGCCAACCAAAACAGTAGAGTGTTTGCTTGAAAGTAGTTAATTATAGTTATTAAATATCACCATAAAAACTATTCAGAATAAATAATAATGCAAAAATTCTTTCTATTCACTTATGAGATCAAAGCAGAGCTATTATCGCATATTATAAGCAGCATGGCGTATATTTTCCTAAACTATTTCATAATGCTCATTAATCATTTTCATAAGTAAACACCCATTAAAACATAGTTATTTGCTAATATTTCAAAACATAATCAAGATGTTACAAAAATGCTATCATTTATTAAATAAATAGATTTCAGCACATCTTTTTTTGAAAATATACCTTTTCTTAATGTTGAGGTTTTAGTTTTTTTTTCAATTCTTATTGCTTTTATATTGATGTTCCTAATAATTTTGCAAAGGAAAATAGTTACAAAAAATCACTAATTATAGGCAAGCACACTTGGGAATGTATATTAATATTTTATATAAGACTTTCATAAGATCAATTAGATTAACATACTGGGTGCTTTGCTACCCTTTTTTATTGGCATCAATTTTCACACTTTTCTAACCTAATGCTTTATATTCTGCATTTTGTTTTATGACAGCTATATTTGTTTTGATTATTACTGGTTTTCATGATACATTTTTGTTGAACGATTAATATTAGAATAAAGATTTCTTAAATATCATGAACTCAAGACCTTTCATTATATCTAATTGGATAAAAATAGCTTAATGTTTCTTTTCTAGTTATTATTACTACAAATAAGATTATGAAGTATTGATATTTCTAATTTAAGATTTTGTATATAGTTGTAAGCTTATCATTAGCCACCCTTAATTATTTTCAAATTTTATATTTTCTTATTACATTTGGTAATTATGATGTGGATTATTTTTTTTAATTGATAAATTGCACTTACTTTGGTTTATCAGTAGGTGGATTAATATAATATACTTCAAATATGAAAGATCCATACTCTTTGTTAATTTTATTGATCATATTGATGTTTCTATCAATTCATTTAAGCATAAGAGATTAATTAATTTAATACAAATTTTCTAACCCTACAAATGTAAGTCTTAGATTATAGCTACTAACATGGTTTAGAGAGCTAAAGAATTCAAATGTGTATTATCATGGTACTATCATTAATCATTATAACCATCCTAACAATAAAAAATGTTTTTTAAGACATTCTGCAGTGTTTTACAGTGGTAAAAAAATTAGTTAATATAAATATTTGACAACTAAGAAACATAATTTATTTAAGCATCGAGGTTTATTTGTAAAATTCTTAAAAAAGTGCATAATTGAAACTGAACTACGATTAGAGCCTCAACATTCTGAAAACAGATTAATTTATGCAGAAATACTCTTTTATTAATTTAATTTAATTTAAGAATCGTATAGATAAGCATTAAAAATAACGAAATAATTAACATTAAATTAATATTTAAGAATTTTTCAATTAAAACTACTAATAAATAAAAAGTTGAAGGAATTCAATTCTATTAGTTTCAAGAGTAAGTTACCTTTTGAAAATATGTTATTTTGTGAGGAGTAAATGAAAGAATTTTCAAAATCTTTTTTAAAAATACTTGAATTATAAATATTCTACTGGAAATCTTAAATGCACTCATACATTGCAATAGATGAGTAAATTAGCATTAATAATAAGATTTTACAAGAGATCCAATAGTGTTAGCAAAATTGGAGAAATGTTATTGTTCATATTTCTGAAGAAGATAGTTTTTAATTAATGAGATTCAGATGGAGATTTTTATATTACTATTTTAAACTATATGTTTTACACAAAAAACTTAAAGCATCTGAAATGAAAGAACTTCCTGATTATAATTTAAAATCTTCATAAATATTATAGGATGAAAAAGTAGATGAAAGATCATCTAGTGATGATGAAGCAGCTAATAAAATGTATTACCTGACTAATAGTATTATTGCTGACAAAACAATGTTTTTTAGAGTGGATAAGGATGGGGAAATAATACAAGCTAGCAATTCTGTACTTAAAGTATTAGGGTAGAGTTCCTAACAATATAGGGGAGAGAGAGTGGAAAGTCTTATGCCCACAATTATAAAAATAAATCATAAGAGCTTTTTGAAATAGTTTTATAGAACAGGATAATCAGAAAATCTGTATAAACGAAGATCTATTTAAATTAAACATTCAAAAGGTTATTGTTTGAAGGTTTAAAAATATTTAAAATACATATTTAATCTGTAATATAGTAGATTTGAATATATGAGTATGATGAGACCTGTTTCAAGTAGATCATAATATATGGTATTAAATTCCTTATGGGAAATTGATTCAGTAAGTGAATATTTATACTCATTAATTGGTGATTACAAATTCTAATTTTTGTCACTTTGCCCTAAGGCCATTTCTTATTCAGATTATAATGTTTTATTAACATCCTATGATATGAAAATTTTAAGTTTAAAACTGTGTTCTTTTGGCAGTAGAGAAAGAATATAAGATAAGAAATTCACCTTTAAAAGATCAAAAGACGTAACATTTAGTAATAAAAATATTAATGATTCCACAAGTTTGGTATTTAAGAGAGAACTTGAAGATAAATAAAAGAACAATGTACTCTAACTCTTTTAATAAGTCTTAGATGAGGACAATGAAATAGATTAAAATACAAAAATGACCAAACTAACTCATATTAAATTTAATATAAGAGTTCCATAATATAAAGATGAGATGATGTAAGATTATAATCGATATGAAAATGAAGTTAAAAATTAATTCTTTTCAGGAGAAGTTATTAGAAGAGTTGTATGTAGAAATGATTAAGGAAAATTAAGAGTAGATAAAGATGAATTCTTAAATCGATATAGATGGGTTAAATAGTATCGAATGAAATTTAGATATGCAAAAATAAGTATTATTATTATAATTAATAGAAAATTTATTTGAAGTTTATTGTCAAGAAAAACTATTAGATAAAGTGTTAAAAGTTGATGCAAATTTAAAATTCTACAAATCTTTGAACAATATTAGTTTCTTAATTATCAAAGTAAATAGACTAGAAATCTATGATGAACATACATTTAATGAAAGATCTGATGATGAATTGCAAAATTTACACACTAATAATATGGGTTTTACAACTGGACTTTAAGAAGTTCCTATTGCATAGAATATTACGGCTCAGACCACTTAGAAAAATTAAAGTGGTTTTCAATATTCAGGTATTTTGTTTCATGATAAAAGATTTTGATGTCAATTCTAATAGAGAACAAATATCTCGTCCATTTTTAGCAGATAATGCTCTGAGGGAAGATTTTTAACTTCTAGGCCAAGATAACATATTTAGTTTAAGTGAATAAAATAATGTCTTTATAAAAGAAGAAAGCAATAAATTGCACAAATCCAATCAAAAATTAAATGCTCTATTATTTACAAATAGAATTTCATTCTTTACTTAATTTTTAATCACAACCCTTACATTCTTTCTATGCTAATTTTATTATAATCCAAAAACTTTGCATTCATCTGTAACATTATTTAGTAATTTATACAATTTCACCTTGATTTCCATAGAAACCTATAACTATTTAATTGATATTGTATTAATGAATGAAGGAAAATTGACAGATTTGCTATTATCAAATTAAATGACTAAATTCAACACAACAGAATAATTTTTCGAATTTATAACTAATGAAATAACAGTAATATAAACATACATGTATAATATATATTACGATCCAGACTTTGTGTAACTTGTTTATTCAGGGTTTTATAATCAGGATTCCAGTTTAAGTGGGATTGATATTCTAGATTTATATTAAGTTGATTAAACTGTCTTGTTTTCAGCTGATAGAACTTAGATATTTTTCAATTCTACAATATTAAATAGTATTAGAAGTTATATGATTCCTTATTTTGAGTAATTACTTCAAGATTCTATTGATTAATTAGTGAATTAAGGAATGGAATTTCAAAATTAATCCCATTAAAATTTAATCATATTTATTACTATTTAAGCAAGTTTGCTGATTTTGGCAATCATTACAACCATATTACTTAAATTTAGATTTAGATATGATGTTAACATTATTTATTCGTTGATAGCTAGAATCCCTTAAGAAGATAAAATTAAAGCTATTAATCAATAATAGATTTTATTTTTTTAATTGAGTAATTTAATAGAAGAAGAAGGTATATTTGTATTTTATAATAGAAATGGGTATAAAAATAAGAAAAGCTGCTAAATATGCTAAAAATGATGCAATAATGTATGAATTTGTTGTGAATTAGTTAATAAGATTCAGATGAAAAAAACTTTGATAAATAAAACAAAAAAAGAGAAAAGAAAATTATAAAGAAACTACCAAAAATAACAGTTGCTGTATTTATTTATATTATACAAGTATCTAATCGTATTCTTAATTTATTCAATGCTATTAATAATTTTATATTCTGTAGTATATTATTTTCTGATCAATAATCAGACATCAACAAAAGATTTCTTTACTAAAAACTCCTATATTTAGCAAACTACTTATTTTTGGATCATAACAATTTTAAAAGAAGTATAAATTCATTCTTATAAAGTAATACATTCATGAAAATTATTTAAATACCACTTTCTTTCCAGAATTAGTCTAATTAAGACTACAATAATTTCTAGATGATATTAATAAGATATATCCTGCTCTTTATTAAACAAATATCAATGAGATTGAAGAATCATTTGATAACTCTATTTGTGAATAAAATATAGGTATTAAGTATATTTATGTAGATGAAACTGGAACATATATATATTATAATTAATATTGTAGCTTAATATTGAATGGGGCTATGAGTAGAGGATTAAAATAATTTAATTAAATATTGTAAGGTAGGGCTACAAAGACAATAAACCCTGATGATGAAAGATATGGAACTCTAGACATAGATGAATTATCAGAATATTAGATTGCTTTTCAAATAATCTATCTTGTTTTTCTAAACAATAAAGCTGTTTGGGAAGTCAAAGCTAATGATATTTTATAACAAACTCTTTAGTTTTGTTTGATATGCTTGTAATTAATTATCATTTAATTAGCCTTCTTTAAGTAATCTTTACAGCAATAATTTATTCTATATTTATAGAGCTTTACCTTCATAAAAAACTAAAAAAAGATTTTTATTTCAGTAAATAATACTATAAATAATTTATGCTAAACAGAACAATCAACCAAGAAAAAACTATAAGGGTTGATTTAGTTAAAGCTGGATTATTATCAAAATGATTGTTATTTATTTCTTTAAATATATCAAACACCTTTGCTTATATCATTATGTTCCAATAATCTATAGGCAGCCTAATAAGCCCCTTCTAAACCTAATGATTCTTATTTTATCACATAAATAGGAATCTCATCAAATATCTAAGCTAAATGTGGTCTGTATTTCACATAATCTTGCTATATTCATAAGATAATAAATTACTAAAAAATTAACTTAAGGGTTTTCAAGAATGAATTAGGAAACAGAAATAGAAATGCCTCCAAAAAGATATATACCTCCCAAAGGAATTGTATTGCAAACCAAATCTCCAATTACAGTTCCATAACTGGTCAAGAAAAACTCAACAACTTTTTAACAAAGCTAATCCTTCTTCTAAACACCATATTCAAATATTTTTTTGGATGGGAAATCTTCCAATTTATTTTCCTAAATTAATTATTATTTATACATCAAATTTTTCTTTTCCCAAATCTGCTTCAATTTATGATTGTAATCCAAGTTTTTACTTTAAAAATAAATAAATAAGTGGAACTGCTTAACCAGCCATTGCTTTTTCTGCAACTATCTATCCTAATCCAAGTTTTTTTCTTAAAAATACTAAATATTCAATCTCTAAATCATTTGCTGGAGAGTAACTCACATGTCCACCTTCACATGGCCTAAATATATAATTTAAAATACCAAACATTATATTGCCATTAATTATCAGCTTTGAGTGATGGTATTAATCTTGATACTCCTAATCCTGTTCCTGGACCAACAATTGTTTTTATTTAGTTTGGTTTTGGTTATGGGTTTAATTTATTGAGTTGAATCAAATCTTTCTCCTACAAACCTAAAATTCCATAAGCAACTGCCTAAAAATCATTTATCAATAAGAAGGGTTTTATATTTAACATTTTTCCAATAGCAGTACCATCTACTAATGGCCATTTTGTATTCGCCATAGATGTTGAATTATTATTAATTGGACCTGCAATACCTAAAGATTATTATTTCAATCACCTATAATTCCAAATGAAGGATAGTTATCTGGACCAACATCCTTTAAGAATTCTACAATGAAATCACTAAATTAAGGGAAATCTCTTGTATTATATGTTATAGATGGTTTAAGTTGAGGAGCATTGCGATAACTCAAATTTAGAGATACTTTAATTAACTAAAGTCGCACATTCGTGCCTCCAACATCTCCAATAATGCAATTTATTTCTTATTCTGGAAGAAGATCTTTAAAAATTTGAGACGTCATTTTACAATATAAATAAAATTTATTCAAAAAAATTAGCATTCAACACTGTGCATTTGAAATTTAGCGGCTTATTATAAACTTTCATATAGCAACCTCAAACTCTAATAATCTAATTCTGAATTCACTTATTAACCATGATAGTTTTCTATAAAAAATACACTTTGTCTTGGTATTTTAAGTTGTTTTACAATTGATTCTAATTTAGCATCCACATATAATAAGTAATCATCATGATGTTTGAATTTACTTTCTAATTTATCTAATTATGTTAAAACTATAAAAGGATTAAAATATCCTTTTATTTTGACAAGTTAGATAATTTATTAATAAAACTCCACTTCCTCTTGTCCATTCGGCACACAATCCAAACTTCCATCAAAAACCAAAAGCACTTAATGTGGTATATTATTAGTATCAGTAATGATTTCAGAAGGAAACAATTCTGTGTCTTATTTCCAAAATTCCCATAATTTATAAGCATATCTATATGTTCGTTATTCAACTAAACTCATATTTTTTACTTTTCCCTCTAACATTAACTCTACTTACTTATTTTCTTTGGAACTTAAATTTATTTGCCCGCGTGTATCAAAGATATTGATCTAGCAGGTTTGAATAGAGAATGAATTCTTTTTTGAAGTAATTTAATTTAACGTTGAGTTTTGTAAACTAATGCTTTAAAAATGTTTAGTTCCTTCATTATGTAATAAGTCCTTTATGCACAAATTATTTGGAATCTCCATAGTTTGATTTAAACCTGTATTGAAAGTTCTAATTAATGATGATTTTCCTGATCCACTTGGTCCAAATAAGATCAAATTACACCGCTATAATTGATTAAAAGATCTTATTTTCTATCTTAAGTCTTCACATGATTTCTTATAAATAATTTCTTATCTTGTAGGAATTGGATCATGGATATAAATTTATTATTTTTAGCATGCTGATCTATTAACTCCACTTGATGATCTTTTAGATATTGATGGTTTTGGTTTTTATGCTTGATTAACGTAAATCATAAGTTTTATATAAAATTTATTGATATTTCATTTATAGAGCTTGCTATTCGTATATTTTAATACTTTATTAATATTCTATTGTAATCCCAAAAGCTCCTACAAATATCCGCTACTTAATGATGATGTATCAGATTATTAAAGATCTTGTAAATGATTTGATATTCGAATAATATCAGTTAGAGTCACGCGTTCATTAATAGGTTTAGTTCTTTTAGTGAAATCCTTAATATCTGAACTTGATTTAGATGAGTAGACTTTTGATTTTTCTTTTTCAGTAAATGAACCAAATGAAGTTGGATAAGCATTGCTAACCTTCACGTCATATTGTTTTTGGCTAGGAGAATACAATGAGTGAGTTAAGCCTAACTTTATTGGAGATTCTTATCTTGGAAATTTATTATCCAATTGATTTTTGAGATGTGAAGCTGTGCTTCTTAAAGTTAGTGGTAGTCCATCCTTTGATTTAAAATTGTATAGTAAATCACTTTTTTAGATGAATTTTTGATTCTCAAATCCCTGCACCCTTGAATAAACCTTTTCTCTAATTCCTTTTTTGACATCACTCCAAGTTTGTGAATCGTATCTCGATTACACTTCGCTACATTTTGTTAAAGGAATTTCTAGTTTTTAAGGTGACGATCGTATCTATAATTATGATGTTTATCATACAGGTGAATAGGCAGATCTCATTAGCAGTTAAAATTTATAAAATTATATTTTATCAGCCAATTAATATTATTCCATCCAACATACAAAAAACTACACATTTTTAGATAAACTTAAAAAATCCTTATAAAAATTGACTTTTCATATTCTGATATCACTCATATCATGATCATTAATAAAAATGACAAGTTAGAAAAGAAGTCCAAAAATTGTTGTAAAAATTCATGACGATGAGGATACAGAAAAACCTTAAATAAAAAATAACCATCTCCTGTGACATCACCCTTTGAACCATTAGCAGAAATTTTAGTTCATAAAGAAAAAGGAAAGTCATAATGGACAGAATTTTATGAAAAAAAACTTTAAGAAAATAAAAAATTACAATCAAATCTAACTCACAATGAACTAACATCTATGATATCAAAAGAGTGGAAAAAAATAAAAAAATAGCAAAAAAAGACTACGAAACATTAAAATATTAATAATGTATTGAACTAAAAAGTTGAAGAACCTGATAAGATTAAACAATTAAAGAATATGTCACTAAAATTAGTATTTGATGATATTGCTTTTGAACTGAAAGGTGAAATAGTTTTAGATGCTCTTTAAAGAAACTGCGAATTAATCTACTTGAGTAGTGCGAAAGAAGATAATAATCAATCTCCAGAAACTTTAGATGATGAAGAATAGATTCCAAATAAGATAAGAAAATATTTGTGATAAGTATTATTCAACCTAATCGTGCACCTATTCCTTTTCTTTTCTTTTTATTTGGCATTACAATATCTCCATGAAGAACTCTTTTTGGTTTCTCTTCTTTAATTTCTTCCTGTTGAGGTAATGGTTATTAATCCTTATCCTTAGATGCAACATTCTATTGATTCAGTGTTTTAATTTCTTATTCTTTACTGTTTTTTAATTCATTATATTTGAACTTCATAGATTCAAATAAATCAAATGTAAAATTGCTTTAAACTTTCCTTGAATCATCATCTTATACAATTAAACCTCCACCCAATTCAAAGTTAACTTTAATAAAAACTCCTTGCGTCAATTTAAATTCAAAAACAATCGTTAAACTAAATTCTTTTCCTTCTACAATTATTTGATACTAATTGCTATCAAGTGATTATTTAAGCATATCAATAAATGATGATAATGATCCTAATTAGATAATTCACAATACCTTTGATATCACTTTTTGTTCTTATTCTTTCTAATTGTTCCATTTAAATTTAATGAATCCAAATAACATCACCATTATATACTCTTGTCAGCAATGTTGGAATATGGTTTAGTTAATCATAAGTGAATAGAAGGAGGTACTTTTTATCTTTTCTATAATATGTAGCATAATGATCTAATTTCAATAAGGACTCTTTAAAATTTTCATTCATAATTAATAATTACTAACTTTGAAATAATTATAATATGGACTAATCGGAATCGTCGGCTAGATCAATAAATATAAGTTACTGATAGATTTTACTTTAGTTTAGGCTCTTCTCGTTATATAGATAAATTCTAACCATAATTAATTCATGCTAATACTAAACCATTGTAGAAAAATTCAGAGAGCATGGAAATGAGTCCTATTTTTGAAAAATCAAATGAAGAAATAGGAGGTTTTGAAAAATTTAGATAAACAAGAGGAAATTTTAAGAAATCTTCTAATTATGTATGTTTAATGTTTTAAAAAGGTACCTTCCCTTTATGTATAGGACAGATTGTAAAATCCAAGAGGAAGCAAAATAATAAAACTCATATAATAGAAGAACTTAATAAAGAGGTTTAAGGAGAAATTAATTCAATAAGCTCACATACTTCCTCATAATGATTAGTTGGCTCATTTTTTCGAAGAATAGTACATTAATTAAAGCCAAAATCATCATAAAAGTTAGTTTCAAGAAAAATTTGAATAGGGATCCCTTGAACAATTTTAAAGTGTTTAAAATATTAACTTTGGTATAAAAATACCAATAATTAACCCTACAGGAAAATTTTATCTATTTTGGCAATTGTTGCGTTTAATTTAGATTATGTTTCTGTTGTGGTGGGTACCATTTAAGGTATCTTTCTCACCTTCAGAAGGAGAAGCAATGCTATAAATAGAACAAATGTTGCTTTATTTATTTGTTCTTGATCTAATAATCAAGTTAAATAGGGGAATGATTGATTAAGGGTAGATTGTATATGATCGGCTTCAAATTCTGAGGCACTATTTAAGATATGAATTATATGAAGATGCAATTTATTTAATAACTCTAACGCTTGTTATAGGAGGAGATCCAATAACCATAATATTTTTTCCGGAGATGATTGTGTTAACTTAATTTACATTCAATTTTATAAAACTCAAAAAAACTATCAATAGATATGGTGAAATGTTTGCTGTGTAATCGACATTTACAGAATTAGTTAGTCTATCTCAATTAATTATTTTGATATTTTATTTTGCACACTTCATGGCTTGTATTTGGTATTATGTGGGAAAAATGAGTTAATCTTCCTTTACTAAATCATGGATCACATAATAACAAATTGAAGAATCACCACTTTCTTATAAATATGGATATTCATTCTATTGGGCTACAGCCACAATGGTAACAGTTGGCTATGGTGATATTACTCCATAAAATATTTATGAAGTATTGTGTGCAATAATCATGATATTTTGTGCAAGTGTTGTATTTGCATTCTCAATAAATGCAATTGGAGTTATTTTCTCAAATATTGATTCATAAAAATCAGCATACAAAAGAAATTTATTATTAATTAATCAATACATGAATTCTAATGAAGTATCCCTTGAATTATAGAGTAGAGTAAGAAATTACCTGAAATATTATTATGAATAATAAGCAAAAGGAAATAAATAAGAAATGACTTAATTAATGGAAAAATTATCATTTAATTTAAAATAAGAATTAATAGAAGATGTTTAAATTCGAGCTGTTACATCAATTGACTTTTTTACCAAAAATTTTTCCAAACCAACTATTCATGAAATTGCATGTAGAATGAACATGCAATAATTTACACCAAGGGAGATTATATTTCAATAAAATTCTGTTGATGAAAACTCAATTTATATCATTTAAAAGGGAGATGTCCATATTATAGATGAAAAATCAGGAAAGGTAATTTAGAAATGTACAAAGGGATAATGCTTTGGAGAATTCGAATTTTTAACGACATAAAAAAGACAGAGTAAGGCAGTCAGTCTAACTTTTAGTTAAATATATAGAATGCCTAGAGAGACATTTATAGATATATTATCAGATCATTAATTAGATTTTTAAAAATTTTGTGAAATGAAAGATCGAACTTTATTTTAATATGATTAATAACCTGTAAGATGTAAGGCATGTAATGGAGATCATTAATTAAGAAAATGTCACTATTTATCATATAGACCTAATGCTGAGTTTTTAATTAAAAAAGAACTATTTTATTCTAATCAGAAAAGAAGCCCATTTAAAAGAAAGAATTAAAGATATTTACGAGTTTTTAATTATGATCATGATATTACTAACACCAATAAACCAGTTGTAGATCAATAGGGGTCTATATATTCTTAAGGATCAGCCCATGAACAATCAAGTTAAACAGGAAGTGAAAACTAAAATAACAATGACGATTTGGCATCACATATTAAAAAACGGATCTCTCTTTGGGTTACCAACCCAGATTAACCTTAGTTAGAATAATAAAGTAAATTTATATAATAGGTAGAATCAATATAAAAATCAGCAAGGCATAATAGCGATACATCAACACATAAAGTGAATAAGAAATCAGTATTACATTCTTCTCATGATGTTAAGAGACATTAGAGCAATAATTAATTACTTATGGTAAGTGAATAATAATATTAACAATAAATGAGTTCATCAAATAATTCTTAAGCTAAAAGTCCCGAAAAGGGACAATAATAAAAATTTAGTTAATTAGATGACTTAAAATCATATCATACATATCATTGTGAAATAGATAAAATAGAGTCATTTTAGATCTACTTTCCTCATAATAATATTTAAACCATTTTGACCCATTTGCAAAAATATTAAAAATAACAAAAGTTATTTAGAATTCACTGGTCCAGTAGCAAATATCGGTTTTTATGCATTAATAAAATTCCAATACATTAGACAATGAGAAAATCAGTTATTAATGGATTGCTTTGATATATTTGTGTTACCACTTATAAATATAAATTAAATCAAAGATGAGTTTTGATTCTGAATTTGAACCTTCTAGGATTGGCCCAGGGAAAAATTCAATGCTCATTGCTCCGAAAATGGGGTCAAATAGTGAAATTCTTTTTCATTCTGAATTAAGTGCTATTGACAGTGGCAGGCCATCATCGTTACTTGCTAGGCCACCAATGAAAAAGGATACTTCAGCCAGATCACTGAAGTTTAAAAATAATTCCCAAAACTAGGTTTAAGTAGCAAAAGCCAATTCAATGAAATTGAGTAAATTTTAGGAGGTTAAAAATAATGGTGCTCAATTATAATAATTCCTTTAACCTTTACTACTTAAATTTAAAGATAAATTCTTGCAATCAACAAAATACTTATGGAAATCAGTACCCTCCATAAGAAAAGAACGACTTGAAACATTTTTTTCAATTCAGCCTACCTCAATCGTTTAAGAACCCAAGGAAAAAATTCATAGCTTCACAATTTCTGGGAGATTAAAATTAAGAGTTATTGAACCTTAGGATAAATTTGCAAAATTTTGGGATTTAATAGCTCTTTTAATTACAGCATTTACTCTTTGGCTATCACCTTTTGTTGCCACATTTTCATTATTGCAAGTTACAACGTATTAAATTTTGATTTGTGGTATTTTGATATTTAGCTTCGCAGATGGCTTGATTATTTGCAATAAAGCAATAATAGTTAACGGAGAGGTAAATATTAGATTAACCATAAGTTAGTTTTGAACAGGAAAAAAATAATTAAAGAGTACATGAGAACCTACATTTGGGGTGATGTATTTACATTACTTGTTTGGATCATTTTATTATAAGATGTTTAAGAAGTGTATATTCGCGAAGTTTTATCATTTATTTAATGTACTTTCATTGGCATTAGATTAAATACAAGGCTAAATAATTATATTGATTGTCTTTATATGAAAGGAAATGTCAGCGAATTTGTTGATTTGATTATTTTAGTTGGTTCACTATTTTTCTGTATTCATATTATTGCATGCTATTGGACTTTTGTTGGGTTTTCCACTGAATATTTAGGAAAGAACTGGCTAATAAAAAATTCAGTAGCAGACTTAGGATACTGGTAATAATATAATGTCGCATTTTATTGGGCAACAATGACAATGGTTACAGTTGGGTATGGTGACGTGACTGCTGCCAATGGTCTCGAAGTTCTTTATTCCAATGTAATTATGTTTTTTTCCAGTTTGGTATTTGCATATTCAATAAATTCAATTGGAATGATTTTAAAAAATATTCAAGTAAATTAGAATACATATAAGTAATTGTATTTATAATTTAGAAAATAATTAATTTTGATTAATTAATACATGAATAATAATTAAGTTAAATAATCCATACAAGCACGAGTAGTACATTATCTGAAACATTATGCTGAAAATGAATAATAAAGTAATACATAAGAGGTATTTCATGTTTAATATTAGGTCTATAAAATTATAGAGAATCTACCTGTAATACTTTAAGAAGAATTAAAATAGGATATAAAATAGCGTATTTTCAGTAACATAGAAGTCTTAAATTAATTTTCAAGTTCTACATAATTACAGGCTGCAAAATCTTTAGAAATTATTTCATATCTTCCTAAAGATATGATATTCTCAAATCAAAATTAATAAGAATAATATTTGTAATTTCTTATCATTTATTTTAGATATTACATTGAATCTGGAGAAGTAACAATCTGTGAAAGCAGAACAAAATAACTAATTTAGGTACTGAAAGAAGGATGTTATTTCAATTAGTATTCTTTTTTTACAAACATCAATCTACCAATAACAGCAATCAGTACAACTTTTACATCTATTTATAAAATATCGCGATCAAATTTTTTGTAAACACTTTAATTTCATCGTGTAGATTTTGAAAAATTTCATCACATAAAGGATTTTGTTATCTACAATAATGATACAAAAATTCTTGGATTAAGATGTAATATATGTGAAAAAACAAGCCATTTAAATATCAATTGTCCAGCTATTTCATATTAACCAAGTATTGAAAAGCTAGTAAAGAGTGAATATTTTATTACTCAAAAAAGAAAAAAAATCACAAGAAGTGATAGGGGAAAATGAATTCATTATATGAATATCATGTATTATTGTAATATATTATAGAATATAGATCAATCAGTAAAATATTATTAACAAGGAGAGGAATAAATAGAACCCTAGATAATTTCAGAAGAAATATCCCAAAACACGATATAAAAATTACATCCATCATCTACAACATTACAGGAATAATCAAAATAGGAATAATTTATCTAATAAAAATCAGCTGGCTCTCAATTTTTCAAATAAAAATCAAGTTAATTTTGTATAGAAAAAAGTTAAATGAAGAACTCATTTAGAAAATCAACTTAAAATCTCGAAACTGAGCCAATTTAGAATTAAAAAAAGCCTATTTTACAAAGGCACATGTTCTAAACATCTGATCTTATTGAGGATACTTATTAATTTCATCATTGTGATATTGATGCAATTCTGAAATCGCAAACATATTTGCCTTAAAATAATTAAAATGCAGTATTATTGAGCACAAATAATATCAGAAAACGCGCAAAAGAAAATTTATCATATCATTACACATTTAGTACTGATGTTGCCAAATATTGTACTGCAAAAAAATCTAGATCCAAAACATTATTAAGAGAATTCGAAACTTAAAATAAGGACTAATAAATTGAAATAAATATCATTTGATATAGTTATTAATAATTGTTTCTTAACTTGACATTAATTAAAAATGCATAGTTATTTTAATGAATAAAAATTAGATCAAATGGGGTCATCTCGAATAATGCTAGATGGAGCCACTCCTTATGTTGATCCGAAAGTTGGTTCCAATTCAGAAGTTTTGATATAATCAGAAATAAGTAACATGGAAAGTATGAGATCGATCAAATAAGAAACCAAGCCTCCCAAATTAATGAAAAATGATTCTTATGCAATTCGATTCAATGTATTTAACATTAAAATTCAGGTCTCCTTTCAACAAAGCAGACAGGAACATTTACCTCCGTCAAGCAGCTTCAAAAATGAAGAAAAGGAACATGGAGAAAAGGACGATCGATTAAAATAAGTTCTAATAAAACAGAAATTACTGAAATTTAAGGACAATCTAATTTAATCAGCTAATATTCTAACAGTTTAGATGTGGTAAGAGAAAAAATAATTACTTCAAAATCTATTCCTAGATTTTGAAACCAAAGAAATAAGGTAGAGTAAAAAGTCAAATGGAGTTGGTCAATTAAAAAAAATCCTTTTTTTTGAAGTGTTTAAACCATAAGAGAGATTCACAAAAATATGGAATTTCTTCAGTATAATTTTTAGTTTATTTACACTTTGGCTTTCGCCTTTTATCAATTCTTTTTAATTATCAACGACACCTGAAATATCTCGATTAATTGAAATCATTCTGATATATATACTTATCGATGGATTGGTGACGTGCAATAAAGCAATATTAGTGCAAGGAGAAGTAATTTAGAATGAAAATTAAATAGTTAATTGTCAATAGAAAAATCATAGTTCGCAAGTTTTTGAGATAGTAAGTTGCATATGAATTTCTAAATTTCATTATTTGGATAATCATATATATTGGAGCTAATTAATACTTAATTAATGAATTTATTTCAATAATTTAAGTTGTTTTGATTGTTAAATGTGTCTATTAAAAGGTTAATTCATTTGTGGATTGCCTATTCTTAAATGGAAGTTTAAGCGAAGTATTGGATTTATTTTTTTTAATAATTTCATTATCCTATTTTATTCATATAATTGGATGTTTATGGCACTATATGTCAATAATTAGTGAAGAAATGCATAAGATAAGTTGGATTCAGAAATACTAATTAGAATAGAACAGTTATTGGATATAATATGATTATTCAATTTATTGGGCCACTATGACAATGGTAACTGTTGGATATGGTGATATCACTGCAGCTAATGAAATTGAAATTGCTTTCTCAAATTTAACAATGTTCATTAGCAGTTTTGTCTTTGCCTATTCAATGAATTCTATTGGTATGTAATAAAAAACCTGTATGATGCAAAAAGTATGTATAAGTATTATAGTTTAAATTTTATTTTAGAAGGCAACTTATCTCAATTAATACATACATGAAACATAATTTAGTCGATGTTTCTATACAAAATAGAGTTAGAAATTATCTAAAAAATTAAGTGGATTCAGAGAATACTAATAATTAATCTGAAGTAATTAAGAATATATTAAAAGGCTTAATAAATAATTGATAATTTACCTGAAAGATTGAAAAACGACATGAATCTCAATATTCGTACTAGAATTATAAAAAATGTCAAAATTTTGACAGAAAATTTCTCATCATCTACCTTAACATAAGCAACATCTTTATTTGAATTGATAAATTTCATTCCTAATGATACAATTTATAAACCAGAAGAAACCAGTTAAGATCAATATCTGTAATTATGATATTTAAATTAGTTTTTATTTAGATTAAGGAAGTGCTTCATTAGTTGAAATTCGTACATAAAAAGTAATTTAAAAATATCAAGAAGGTGAGAGTTTTGGAGAATATTCATTCATTAGTGGAAAAGATTAAAAATTTATGATAGTTGCAACTCAATTTTGTTAATTGTATAGAATTTCAAGAAACTCTTTCTTGAAAATTTTACAAAGTTGTTAGAAAGATAAAGAATTGTTTCACTCTATAAAAGATTAATTAATTTACACATCGGATTCTACTTTATTAAGTAAAAAATGTAATCTTTGTTAAAAGATTGATCATATAAATTATAATTGTTTTGTTATCTCCTACAAACCAGATTTAGAGAAGTTAATAAAGAGAGAAGAATTTATTGAATAAAATCGAAAAGTGTTAGCTCGTAACAATAAATAAAGAATAAATACGATCTATTAAATTAAAGTATTATATAAATTTAAGTAGGGAGTCTAAGAAACAGTCATGGATTATCAATAATAAGAATTTCATTCTAATTAGAATGAAACCCAAACAATCATGAGTGAAACTCGTAAAAATTAAACTATCAGAAGACATAGTGAATATAATCCTGATTCACATGAACATCTTTCTTCTCATGAAAATTCTCCAGATATTCGGCAAGATAAAGTTGAATAACTATTCTTAAAATAATAACAATAATAATTAATAGATGTCAGAAGAAGATCTTAAAGTAAGTCAAAATTTATTGGTTCCCATTAATCAAACAAATATATCTAATTATAGCAATAAGAAAATCATGATCAATAATAGTAACGTAAACCATCTTTAATGTTAAAAGAAGCAACTATATTAAATGCAGAAGTGCCTAGTTAATAAGTAATTTAAATTAAATCTTTAAAAAATATCTAAATTTCTAATTCAGCATTAATGGAAATAGAAGAAAACGCAAAAAATTAAAAATATATCAATTTAGAAGTAGATAAGGTATATAGTTACCAATATTATATGCCTTAATATAATATTGGAAATGTTATCTTAAATTATAATAAATAAAAAGCTAAATTTTAGACTTTGTTTCTGAATAACATTAAAAAATCATATAAATATACATTTTATTTTAGGATAGCTAAATTAGCTGTAGGGATGAGACAAAAGGCATCTCCTTAAAAAAGACATATAAAATAAAATATTACGAGAAAATTAAAAGATAAATTTATGCCATTTTGAAAGAAATCAATATCTACATTTTAAAAATACTTCAATATCATTAATAAACTTAGATTTTCCAATTATATCTTTATCTTTCTTTTTAGATGATTTTTCATTATTAACGAATCTAACTTTATTTGGTGATTATTTATCATCTAGTTATGTTTTTTATTTTTCTAAGTTATTTTTTGCTTCTTTTATAAATTTCCAATCATCTTAAGAATCATCATTACAATTATATGTTTAACGATTAGAATCTTTCTTTTTCAATGCACTCTTTAAAAATGGTTAATCATCTTTAAGTGAATCACATTTTATTGATTCATCCCTTTTAACTCTTGATTCCCTTAATCTCATTGATTTATGCGATGATTCTCTTCTATGATGAGAACTAAATCCAGTTTATGATTCATGACCAGATTCTCTTCTAGAATCAATTCGTACTTCTCTTCTTTCAAATTTTGATTCAGGTCTTTATTCTTTCATTGATGTTGCTGCTCTATCTTAATATTTTGGTTAGGAGATAGAATCCTATTTAAGGAGGGAATCTGTTCTAGCATGTAGATCCATCTATTTTGACTTTCTTTTTCTATGCTACATTGGTTCTGATTATCTATCTTATTCTTCCTTAATCTATATTCTGAGATTCTACATAATCGATTACCTTTCTCGAAGGTATTCTCTTAAAACTTAAATAACTATTTACAATCTTCAAGTTGAGATACTTTAAAGTTATAATCATCTCTTATCATACGAAGTTTAGCATGCAATGTTTCTTATTCTTCAATTATGATTTATTCTCTATTGAATAACATGTCTATATCATCTTCTTTATCATAATGAATTGCTATTTGTGGTTATCTTGATTAGCTGTTGATAATTTTTGATTTTTCTTTAACTGAAAAATCAAAGTTTTCAGAATTTCTTGAGAATGCACTCTCTCTCCTTGATTAATTGATTGGAGATATTTAACCTTATATTGGTGTAACTGATCTGAATGGAGAGGGTGATTGCAATCTATTAGCGAATACAGCTGGTGAATAACATTTATATTATCCTAACTAGTATTCTAGATAGTTATATAATATACCATGATTTTAAAGTATACTATTCGTCCCTATACTATAATCATTTAGTTATTGTTTCTCTAGGTATTTTTTCATTAATTGCTACTAGTTGTTTATAATTTAATAATATTAATTTACCCTCCTATAAAAGAGTTTAAAAACAAAAATGAAAGAATTATTAAATATTTGAAAATTTATATGTACCACCCACCTCTCTTTGCAGCTCCATCAGCTCTCCACCAAATAACTAAAATTATGACAAGGATATTTTAGTTATAGGAAAAACTAAAAATAAAGCAAGACGACCAATTATTTAAAACAAATCAGGTTCTATTTTCTAATAATTCTTTAGAAAATAAATCGTACACTAAAGAACATTTACAGAATGCACCTCAGTGATGAAACCTTGGTTTTGGGGTTCTACTATGTGGACATCATCACAAAAAAATTAAGAATATTTCTGAACCAAGACAATGGTTCAGTAATGTTGGTTGGAACCATCATGCTGGCAGACAAATATCTGAACGATGAACCATAATCAATTCGTCAATATTCACTAGTTAGTGGACTTTCAATAAAAGAACTGATTTAAATCGAATAACAATTCCTCGAAATTTTGGAATACAATCTGGGTGTTTCAAACATAGAATTCGAAACTTACAATCAAAGAATTCAAAACTACTGAGTTAATTCATTACTAAAACTTTGTTGAATTTTTTGAGACTTAAAATATATTTATAAAATTATGGGGTGTCTATTTGGAAAAAAGACGTAAACTGCAAATACAGAAAGTGAAATTAGTTAAGAGGTTTCCATAAAAATTGAACCTATACCATTCAATAATGTTAATGAATTAAAATTTTTAGGTAAGATGTCGAATATTTAGGATATCCACAATATGCAATTTTAACAAAGTAATTAAGTGAAATTTTGTAAAAATAAGTATCAGAATGGTCATAATACGAATAATCATTAGCAAAGGAGAAATTGAAGGCTCATCAATATATCCAACTCCTGGATGCATTGCTTAATGATTAAGAAGTAAATAATTTTCTAATTATTTTTGATCAGTACAATACAGTCAACCCCAAAGGAATTTAATATCAATTTTAGAACATGTCTTATTATTGACATTTAGACAGGTTTTTTTCAATCTCATGCCACAAATATTTTTTATTATGTGACCATTACTCTCGGAAATAAAGAAACAGAATAGCAAACTACTACTGTATAGAAGGCATAAAAATAAATGGAATGGAATGAAATATTTATGTATAATTTAAATGAGGTGGATTTAAAGAACAACTTTAAAATTTAGATTATGCAATAAAATTAATTGGGAGCATCTCAACCTAAACCAGTTGGGCATAGTGTTACTTTCAACTTTGAAGAACTTAAGGAATAGATAGTACATGAAAAAGCAATTAAACTCAAGGAAAAGGAAGATATTATTGGTATTTTGCAAATGAAGTAAATTTATAATAAATTGAAGATGTTAACTAGTCCATAATATTAAAGATTTTGCCTTATATTGGAAGAGAGAGTTAATCTATAGGATATAATAGATTGATAGAATCATTCAGAGAAGCCGCCTCAGTCCTAATGGGAGTGAAGGTTAATTTGAGTCACTAATGTCATTTCATTCGAATAGATAAGCAAATGAAACTGTTTATGATTTATAATATGAAATTTAATGATAAAAATACAATCAAATCTATTTGCAATGCATTTATTCAGATTATTTGTTTAAGATTAATCTCATTTTATTGTGGTTTTAAATTAATTCTTCTAGACTCTCAAAAGGATAATCCTCAAAATTTAATTGATAACTGAGTTATTCGCAAAATTCTATTGCCTTTTCCTCAGAAAGATAATTTATTAATTATTATTTGATTTCCCAATTTTCCTACAATACTTATTATAATGAAGTTAATGATTCTTTATTTTCTTTAAGAGTTTCCTCATTTTATTTTTACAAATTCGAATAATCAGTTTGTAACTTTTGATGATCTTTCTATAGATTTTGTAGATTGTTCCTTAAACTGAAAATTTCTTATTAGTTTATTTCCAATCTTGATATCTTATCAATCATTTAAGGAAAAATCATTTTTAAATGTCTTAATTATTATAATTATTATTGAAGTACTATTGGCATTGCTTTTTCTATCTAATTTTGTGTAAGATATGATTTTTGCTAAGATATCTATTCTTATAATTATCCAATTTAAGTTTATAATTGAATATTTTATTATTCTTTTTCAAGTATTTATGATTTTAAATTTACTATCATTTGTTGTAATTCATCATATTTTTATTTTAGCATGTCAATTTAACAGTTTTCTTTGGAATCTTCCTCAGTAATTTATGATTATTCTTCTTCCAATTCAATCATTTATTCTTCTGTGAAATGCAATTGGCTATGACTCTCAATTAATTGTATTCTTTCCTTTAATTCTTGTAAAATAATGTCTCGTTCTTAAAGTAATTTTTCATATTTATTTTTCTCTTGTTTCTCATTTTAAATGAAGTATTGTAATTTTTGATTTAGTTATGTATTTTCATCTTTCAATTGAGAAACTTCAGAACTTAATTATGCATTCTGACTTGTAAATTTTAATAATTCCTATGATTAGGATGAGAGTTCATTCCGAGTTATATTCAATTCTTAGACTACCCGCATTTTATTGAAAATGTTCTTTTGCCTAAAATATTAAAATAATTTACTGCAGTTCAGTTGTTGCTAAAATGAATTCATGCTATGATTTTAGTTAATCTAGAAGGTTGTTTCTATCAGTCTCTAAAAATTGATTTTCTTTCTTGAACTCAGATTCAATTATCATTTGTTATTCAATTTTAGCTTACAATATTGTGTTTGATTTTTAGAGTTCTTTCACTTTCTCAGATAGTGTTTTAAGTTGGTCTGTGAGCAGAATCAATTCTTTTGCTTAAGATTTGACTTTTCTTTCACTCATACACAGAAGCCTCTCAAGATGATTCATAAATTAATTAATGAACAAATTATTTAAAGACTTTTTATACTCAAATTAATATATAGAAATTTCGAACTACTGTGTTATTGAATATGATTTCTCAAAAAATCCTTATTTATTTCATTACCCTCCTACTCAATTGTGTAGTTAATTATATTATTAATAAAAACAAAATTATGGAGGAATATTATTCAAATAGGGGCAAAAATTAATTATAGCTGCCTAAAATCCACTAAAATTATTCGTAATTAAAGAAGAATAAATTAAAGCAATTTTTCAGAACGGATAGAAGTATTTCTGACACAAAACAACAATTTGAGAATTGCGAGAAAAAACACCAACAAGATTATGACAACGATTATTCACTTTAAACTGAAAGAATAGGAAGAGATCTTTCATAATAGCAATCAGTTTTGTTTAAGAAGGATAAATTGATGGATTTTTTAAAGGAGAAAATGATTAGTCAAAGAAGTTCGTGTTTGTAGAAGTGGGACAATACTACCCTACCTTCTTTAAGCAATTTGAATAATGTTTAGAATAAGAGTGTTAGTTCAAATTCATCACATAAACTATTTGATGAATCGGAATCTGAATTTGGTATATCTTCAGTCAATTCATCCTCAATATCTGATGAATCTGATAATAGTTAGAAAAAAAGGTTTAAGGACTTTGAGAAGGATATTGAGAAAATTTAAAGAAAAATGTGTAACAAATATGATCATTATTAGCAAGTGAATTAAGTAAATCATTTTTCGGATACATAAAAAATCAAGATAAAATAAAGGATTTGATTTAGAATTTTCGTCGTCGAGATTCCGACAACCCACTATATTTTTATTGCATAAATGAAGAACTCTTCCCAAAAAGAATTGATTTAACTAATTGTTTAATAGAATAGAAGGAAATGAATTTTAGGGATCTTAGAGTAAATTCTAAATATTTTCCCCTCCTATCACAATTATTGAAGTCGAAAAAATGCAGAAAAGTCAAATCACTTTACCTTTCTTGCAATCATCTCCGTGAACATTCACTATCTATATTTATTGACTCATTCCCTTCGTCACTAAAGGATTTAAATATATCATAAAATGAATTAGGAAAATAAGGTGCTGTGTTAATTGCTGGATTATTTAGAAAACACAAGCAGTAATCTATTAATTATATCACAGTTTGAAATACTTAAATATTGCTAATAATTTTTTAGGAGATTCTGGAGCTATTACCATTATGAATGCAGTATCTGAGGCAAAAACTGTGAAAAATTTGAATCTTTCTCAAAATTAGATCACAGATAAAATTTCAGAATACTTTTTTACTTTCCTTATGGTAAATTAAGCAATTGAAATCCTAACTTTAAATTGGAATTAATTGGGCCCTTAAACAGGATTAAAAATAGCATAAGCTATTCGGAATAACAAAAATTTAAAAGTCTTAGATCTTAGTTATAATCACTTAGGATTTAATGAAAAAAGCAATTGCATTGAACAATGGTGTTTGGTAATTTAAGATCCACAATTTGCTCTGTGTCATTTAGATGTGTCGTACAATCAACTAAATGAGAAGTAACTCCGATAATTGCAATCTGCACTAACAAAAAATTACACTCTTTATGGGATACATGTTGAAGGAAATAAATGTCCTGCATATATTGATTATAATGGGTTTCTCTAATTTTCCAAATAAGATGGCATAGTTAAATAAATACAATAAAGTAAAGTCTCCATAGATGGAGTAAATTATATACCCATAACAAATGGCTAATAATTGACTCATGATTGTTGCTGGATTTGTTAAGGATGGATGGAGCAATAGTTTTTGTATAAACCTGAATCACAAGTTGATTAGGTACCAATCTTCCTGCACTTAAGCTTTCTTGAGTAAACTTAAATCTAAATATTAGTTATAAACCAATCCCATTGACATCAAGTTAAGAGATGAAGTCTATGTTGTTGGAATAGAATAAGAGTAATAGAGAACTTGAATTGACAACTGGAGAAATAATTCATCAACTTAAATAAATAACTGATGGGGAGAAAAAAATTACTATGGCTGCAATTTAAGAGGCTTATCATACTGAAACTAATACTAAAAATGAAGATAAAAATCAAATAATTGAGGAATTCGACAAATTCTATTATACAACTTATCAAATGTGCCCACCTAAGACTAAAATATTATATTTCTATTCTGATCCATTAAGGGAGAGATATTTTCATGATCCAAATCAGGAATTCATTTAGACTCCAAATGATGATTTAATTTTATAGGGTAAGGATCCTAAACATTAATATCATGTGTTTTAAGATAATACTTCTATTCCATTTAGAAAAATCAATAATGTTAATGTAATTTATACGAAATAAGAATATGTTATAGATGATAAAAATAATTATAAACCATTAATTAAAGTTTAACCAAGAGAATAATAAAAGAAATACATACTAAAAAAATTTATCGGTAAATTAAAAAACAAAAATAAGAATATGTCCATTTGGGTGAGGGAAGAATCCAATACATTTCGTTAAATTATTGGTGATTCTGAAGACTTATTAGATTAGGCCTTTGAATTTGACTGGAATAGTTCTAAAATTCAAAGATTTGTAAAGAGTGAATATGAACGAATGAAATTAAAAGAGTACTTTAGAGAAAAGTTTCCCCTACTAAAGGATATTTATAAATTATATTCAAGTTTTGGATATCAACCACCGATTTATGATATGTTTTGTATCTAGTTCAATTAATTCAGTAAAATAATTTCAACATTTGTTGATGGGGAAAATCTCAAATTCTCAGACATAGACAGTGCTTTGGTATCTGTGAAAAACAATGTTGACACTAAATTTATATACAATCCTGATAGAGCAATAATTAGATACTAATTCATTGAAATGCTCTTCAGGTTGGCTAATGATAAGTACATAAGATCTGGTCAATGTAAAAATTACGCAGATGCTATTTATAGATTACTTAGAGAAATTGATAATAATTTTGAAGCATTAGATAATTCTCAAGCATGGAGATAAGAAAGATTTTGGACAAAAGAAATTGATCTCATAATTTCATTCAAAATGCCTTTTTTAAAGAAACTCTATGAACTTGCCACAGATTTGAATAGTAAAAAGTGGTATTTTAAACTTAAATGGATATCAGTTAAAGAGTTTTAAGACTTTTGTAAATAATATGCAAATGATCTTTTATCGGAAAAATAAATTACTATTATTTTTAATTACTCCATGTAGACGTAAGTAGATGAACTTACATCTGATAGATTTCTAAGAATGTCTTTTAATGAATTTTTAGAAGCACTTGGAAGAATATCAGAAAAAATCAGTCCTGCACCACTGGGAGAGGATGCAGATACATGGCCAACATTGGCCAGATAGACACTACCTTTGCACATCAAATTTGAATCCTTCCTAACAAGCATCTTCTTAAAATTAAGAAAGTAAATCATTTAATAATTTAGGTAAACTGAATTCGTTCAATTTGGAGAATTATTTTGTAAAGATGTTCTTGATGGTTATGAAAGGCTCTTATTTATGCCAAAGAATCAAGTTAGAGAAGTTCAAGAGGAATTTGTTAATTCATCTTAATAATTAACTGTATATAATTCAATTGCTTTTTTAAGTAATTAAAACCATAATTTAGATTCTCACAAATAACCTTACATTCATCCAAATTACAAGAATTTTCTCAAGCTTACAACAACTGGTTTTAATAAGAGACCCTAAATCCTCAATCTACAATTCACCCGATAACTTTCTGGGAGAACTACAATTTTTGAGTAATCTTAACCAAAAAGAAATAATCAAATTAATGCTATTTATGAAGCAGAAGAAATATGAATTTTTATTTTACTTTTTCAGTAATTTATTTTAATGAATTAAACATCTCTGAAATTCAAAAGGAAAGAATTAAGTCCGAAATAGAAATGTTAATTACCTTCTTTAGATTATACAGCAAGAAAAAAAGAAAAACTTAAGACATATTTTCGTGAATCTCGGATAGCTGTTTCCAATAGTCCAAGAAAAAATGAGGTTAAAACATAAAGAGAAATATTCTCAAAATTGGATTATGAAAATAGTACAAACTTATATGGGCTTGAAATGAGTTAATCACATGTTTAACAGGAAACAAAAAAGTTTCAAGTTAGGAAAAATTCAATAAAGAAAGAGATATCAAATATTCAGACTGAAAGCGACACACCTTTAAATTGGGGAGAATAAGAGTCTGTATTAAGTAGTTCCGATAGCAATGATGATGAAAAATAACAATAATAACTTGAATTAAATGTTGAAGGCGAAACAGGCAAAGCACTAAGATCTATTAGTCATAAATTAAGTATTAAATATCTTAATCATAGATCATGAGTTAAATAACTCATTTTATCATTTCTTAAAAAAGCAAGATAAAATAAAAGATTTAATCTCAAAATTTTAGTAAAAAGAAATTGTAAACCCCATACATTATTATTGCATGAATGAAAGTATTTTTCCAAAAAGGATTGAAATTGCCTAAAAAGTTGATGTGGGTGAATTAAATTTAGCTGATTTGGGTCTTACTCCAAAATACATACCTTTAATTAGAAATCTTTTGAATTAAAAAAAAGATAAAAATATCAAATTAATTGATATTAGTTCTAATAAAATAAATGAATGGTCATTGAAGTTACTTATTGATGTCTTTCCCAATGTAGTTAGGAACATAAATATTTCAAACAATGAACTGAGTAGAAGAGGAGCAATTTTGCTTGCCTAATAAATTCATAAATTTTAAAAGTATTTACAAATTAATTGTCAGTCTTCGTGCCCTGAATTTAAAAAGAAATTAAATGGGAGATATTGGCACAGGTATGTTATTAAACTCCTTAAAATAAAATCAAAGAATAAAGAAATTGAATTTATCTGAGAATTACATTACTGATGCAATCAGTGAAGACTTACAAAATCTAATTAAAAATAATAACAATTTAGAAGTGCTGAGCCTAAATTGGAATTAACTGGGGGCACTTTCAGGAGGTCTTTTAGCTAGAGCTCTAATAGCCTATTATTCATCAATAAAGGTTTTAGATTTGAGTTACAATAAGATTGGTTAAGGGGATAAAAACAATGAATATTTATTAGATTTATGCAAAGCCCTTAGTAGTCAATCATCACTTATTCATTTAGATTTATCTTATAATTAATTTACAGAAAAACAACTCTAATAAATATATTTCTCTATTGTGAAAAATACAAACATTTATGGATTACATGTTGAGGGAAATAAATGTTAAGCTTATGTTGATCCATTAGGGTTTATTTAGTTTCCTAAATAAAGCAAGCAAATGATATAACAAAAACATTAAGATATTGATGGTGTAAATTATCTTCCTATTGATTAAATTGGAAGTGATTCTTGTTGGATTTGTGAAGGATGGATGGAATATCATTTTGTTTATGAACCAGATCCTGATGAACTTGATTTAGGAGTTGTGTACTTGCATTTAGATTACTTAAAGTATCATTAATATTTAAATAGTTTTCAACCTATTCCTATGACAACAAGTAAAGAACTTTGGAGATAGATTAATTCAAAATTTAAGCAAAAAAATCTTTCCGATAATTTAACAACAGGAGAAATTATTCATTAATTGAGATATGCTTTTGATACTGAGAAAAATATTACTATGACTGCAATCGATGATGCCTACTAATAGATCGATTTGAAAGATGATAAGTTTGAATCAATATTATCTGAATTAAATTAGAGATTTTACTACACTTCATATTAAATGTGTCCACCAAATAAATAAGTAATTTATTTTTATTCCAATCCAACTGGAAAAGGTATATTTATAAATGAAAGATTTCCTAAAATATAAATTGATTAGAATATATTATTTCCAGTCAGTCGAACATTTTCATACCCAGATGGATCACAATTGACAATGGATGGTCTTGAAAGTGTTAATTATTTTAAGACAAAATAAATGTTTGTTATAGATTAGAAAAATCAATATAAACCCCTAATCAAGGTGATTCCAAGATAGCTAGGAAATCAATATTTTATTAAGCGATTTGCAGCAGATGCAAGTAAGAAATAATAAAACCTTATTTTTTGGTAAAAGGATTAATCTGCATTTAAATCTCATTTTGGGGATTAGGATGATATATTGGAGGATTGCTTTGAATTTGATTGGAGTTGCTTAAGAATAATGCATTTCTTTAAGGTTGAACAGGAAATAGAAAAGATTAAATAATTAATGAGAGAATAATATCCATTATTTAAGGCAGTTTATAAATATTATTCTAGTTTCGGATATCAGAAAGGTGTTTAAAATAGTTCATTTAATATTCCTTTTGAGCTTATTCATGAAATGGATAATGAAATCCCATATGATGAAATACAATCTTAAATAAATTAAATCAAATATAATAGCGATCCTAAATATATTTATAATCCCGAAAAAGGGCTTGTAAGATATTAATTTTTAGAATATCTTTTTAGATTGTCATTAGTATAAGCTAAATTAAAATCCAAACCCAAAGCAATAGTTGATGAAGTCTTTAGAACATTTGCTTTTCTCAAGGAAAAATATAAATATTTAAACCTCTAATAATGGAGAGAGGAAAGACTTTGGACAAAAGAATGTGGAAATCTTATTTTTATTAAGTAGGGATTTATATAACGAGTTTATGATTTCGTAGCATCAATAAACAACAAGAAATGGTCTTTTCGATTAAAATGGATAGCAGTTGCTGAATTCGTAGAGTTTTGTAAAATAATGCATTTCAATTAATATTTAAGTGAAACCTAAATGAAAATTATTTATAATTTTTCGATGTAACCTCATATAGATGAATTGAATTAAGATAGACATTTAAGAATGTCATTGGTAGAATTTACAGAATCTTTAGCCCGTATCTCTGAATTCATAAGTCCAAGTAATTTTGATACTTCTAAATAAGAAAGATAATTATTACCATTACATATAAAATTAGAGAGTTTAATAACTCATATATTTATAATGTTAAAATCATTGAAGTATGCTTAATGATATAATAGAGTTAACGAAATCACTTAATTTTCTCATTAGTTCAGTTATACCACGGAATGGATATTACCTGAAAAAGATACCTTGTAACCTGATCAATATGAATCTACTGACAAAAAACTAACAATTTATAATACAAGTTCATATCTAGGTAACGTCATCGCCGATATTTAGTAAACTTCAAATAACCCTACTTGCATCCTAACTACTAATAATTCCTCCTTATTCCGTATCAATTAGAGGAGGAATTTTTTTCAATAACCAAAAAATAGAGGGCGATAGTCAGGAGATAAATGACATAAAAATAAAAGATCCTATAGTTGTAAGCATCCTTACTTCAATTTTGAAAATTGAATAATTAATATGTGTATTAATTTATTTAGTAAAAAATGAAAAATGGAAGCGAAAGTTAAAAGTTAGTATTACCTCGTTTAAAGGATTACTCGAAAGAGAAAGCAGAAAAACTAAAGGCCTTCTTTAAATCAAATCGAAGTATCTCGGAAAACAAGATAATTTAAAATAAATCAGAAAGAGTACTGATTGAAAACGAAATCCCAGAAAATCAAAAACTGATGGCTTATTACATCAAAAACAACGAAAAATTAGTTGATTTAAGGAACAACACATCAACCCAGTCTGAGTAGCATATAAAAAAGAAAAATTTTCCTCTAGGTTTCCTCACAAATAGGCATTCTCCTGTTAAATAATTTAAAACTGAACAAGATAGAATGCAAGATGCAGAAAGTATTTATTTTGAAGAAGCTGAACTCGTATCGTTATAGAGAAAGACTAGTGATGAAGACAATGAAATTGAAGAAGTGCTAAGTGACGATCATCATGAAGAAGAGAATTAAAGATTTAATGGAGTTGAACTTTAATATGAAATCAAACGAATTCAACAAAAATTAAGTATAAATCAATATTAAAAAAGATCATGAAATTGATCAATCTTATTTTCATTTTATCAAGAATCAAGATAAAATAAGAGATCTTGCCCAACATTTCAATAGAAAAGATAATGTCAATCCAATTTACTTTTATTGTCTCAATGAATCAATTTTCCCAAAACGAATTGATCTTTCGAATTGTCTAGTAAATGAGAAGGAAATGCATCTGACTGACTTAGGGATTACATAGAAGTATTTCCCATTGATTAAAAATTTATTGTCTTCCTCAAAATGTAAGGGAGTTAAACAAATATTTTTATGTAACAATCATTTAGATGATAAATCATTATTATATTTAATGGATGGATTTCCATTATCTTTAAAAGAAATCAATTTATGTAATAATGAGTTAGGAAAAAGAGGATCATTAATATTATCAGATTCAGTTTATAAATTTCATAATCTAAAGTCTCTAAATTTGTAAAATAATCTTTTAGGTGATAGTGGGATTACTCTACTTTTGACAAATCTTTAAAGAAATATGATACTTCTTAAATTAAATCTGGCTGAAAATCAAATAACAGATGGTTGCGCTAATGTATTTTATTAATTTCTACTTTAAAATAACTATTTAGAAGTTTTAGTTCTAAATTGGAATTAATTAGGTCCAAATACAGGGGGAAGAATTGCAAAAGGTTTACAATAAAATAGATCAATGAAAGTATTAGATTTAAGTTACAATCATTTGGGTTAAAATGAAAAAAGTAATTGTATTTCATTATGGTGTGATGCAATGTTGTCACCACAATTTTCATTAGTACATTTAGATATATCATATAATTAATTAAGTGAAAGATAATTACAACTATTTAATACAGCACTTCTTAAGAATTATACATTATATGGTCTACATATTGAGGGTAATAAATGTGATGCTAAAGTTGACCCATATGGTTTCATATAATTTGCAAACAATTAAGAGGAATTCAAATCAGTCTAGTAAAAGAAAAATGTTATAGATGGTGTTAATTATATACCAATGCAAGGAGATGGTTTATTCGGAAATGATTGCTGTTGGATTTGTTAAGGATGGATGGAATATCGATTTCAATTCATACCTGAAAATGACAGCAATTAAGATCCTATATTCTTACACTTGGATTTTTTAGAGTATTTTATTAAATATATTAGTTATCAACCAATTCCAATGACAAGTAGTTATGAATTAAGGTAACAACTAATAGAAGCTTAAAAGAGAAAGAGTTCTAATTTAGATCTCACAACTGGTGAAATCATACATTAATTAAAATAATTAGTTGATAAGGAAAAGAGAATTACACTTGCAGCCATCACTGAAGCATATGCAGAAGAAACCAATAAGAAAAGTGAAGAAATTACTAAATAAATGATTTTAGAACTTAGTAAATTTTATTACACAACCTATTAAATGTGTCCACCAAAAAAGAAAATCATTTACTTTTTCTCAAATCCAATAAAAGAAGAATATTTCATAGATCCAAGGGCATTTAATATGATATCTCCTATGGATAATTTAATACTGTAAGGTAAGGATCCTAAACATTAAATACACATTTTCTCAGATGGTACCTAATTAACTTTTAAGAGAATTCCTTAAGTTAATTATATTAATTCAAGATAAGAGTATATTATTGATGATAAAGATAATTATAAGCCCCTAATAAAAGTATTTCCTCGTTCTTCTCAGAAGAAATACGTTTTAAGAAGATTTGCAAATTTCTTAGTTCGCAAACAGGCACATATAGTAGCTTGGCATAAAGAAGATTCAATATTTAGGCCATATCTTGGGGATTCTGAAGATTTACTTAATGAATGTTTCGAGTTTGATTGGAATAGTAGTAAAGTAAGTAGATTTGTAAAAAGTGATTATGAGAAATTAAAAATAAAGGAATATTTCAGATAACATTATTAATTACTCAAAGATATATATAAATTTTACTCTAGTTTAGGATTTCAACCACCAGTCTATGATGTTTTTTGTATTCAAATTCCATAATACATGAAATTAATTTATAAATTAAATATAGCAGACGGTGATTTATTAAAAACATAAGATGTTGAAATTGAGATTACATCTCTAAAAAATAATGCCGATCCAAGGTTTATTTATAATCCAGAAAAAGCTATTGTAAGATACTAATTTTTAGAAATGTTTTTTCGGATTGCGAATGATAAATTTGTAAGAACAGATATTACTAAAAGTATTGCTGATGCAGTATATCGTACATTAAAGGAATTTAAAGATTAATATGAATATTTTGATTTAATTTAAGAATGGAGAGAAAAAAGATTATGGACTAAAGAATGTGATCATCTTTTGTAAATTAAAATGCCATTTATTAAAAAATTATATGAATATGCAACTGATATTGCAAGTAGAAAATGGTATTTTAAATTAAAATGGATTTCTATTAGAGAATTCGTTCAATTTTGTTAATAATTTAATTTAAATGAATATTTGACTGAAAAACAATAAGTTATTATTTACAATTTTTCAATGATGACTTAAGTAGATGAACTTACATTGGATAGAAATATAAGAATGACATTTATTGAATTTGTAGAAGCTTTAGGAAGAATAGCTGAAAGAATATCTCCAGCTCCAATTACAGATTTGGTTGACAATTATACACCTTTATAAAGATAAACATTACCACTTCATGTTAAATTAGAAACTTTACTTACATTTCTTTATTATTAAATTAAATTAAGAGATATTGAATTTGAATAGTTTTGTGATTTATTTTCCTATTACAAACCAGATCATACTCCTAAAAGTTGTTTTCCAAGAATTGATAAATCCAAAAAACCAGATAAAGATCATGATTACCACAATAATTTACAATAACTTACTCTTTACAATGCTGTCTCGTATTTTAGTATAATTTTATATTAATTTTAGATCAGAATAAATTACCATACTTAAATCCAAAGTATAAGTAATTTTTAAAATAAACAAATATTACTCCATCTCCCATTCGCCCAAATATCGCAAACATTCCAAGTGATAAAACCAAAAAAAATAGACTCAATCCAGAAACCTATACCATAGAATCACGAATAAATTTGTAATAATAAAAAGTTTAGGCAGTTAGTCCTAATATGCAACATACAATCTCATATTGATTATAAAAATGTTAATTAGTTGTTAAACATTATAATTCATTTCCTATTCAACAATTATTCAACCAATTCTAATCTAGTTTCCAATTGTTAATTAATATCATTGTAATTCAAATTATTAGTCTTAAATTCTATATATCTTTTTTCTTCATTAATATAGAACATATTATGAATTTAATTGATGGCTAATAGTTTATCGATGACTTCAAAATCATATTCTTTAAAGCCTATTTGATTACCCTTCATTAGAGTGAAAATTTAATCAAATGGCACTTTTGAATGAATTTGTCTTTCTTTTTAAAGTCCTTCATATAATATTGCCTCTTATTACCAATCAGTTAAGCATTACTAAATTAAATAAATACTTACTTATAGATCTTTATCATTAAAAAACTCTGATCTATCCTTATCTTATTATTAATTTTAACTTAAAACATTTGCCAAACGATCATGTATTACTTAATTATGTTAACATTGCTAATTCCTAATATTTTCCCCTAATCTAAATTATAAAAGCATTTCCATCTTAGCTGCTTCATGTTTATGATTACAATGACTATTTGAGAGTTGACTAGCTATCTTATAGAATCTTAATGCCTCTTCAAAATCCTTATTATAACAAATTAATATACTTTTTCAGCTTAACAAATGAGTCCTGCAAAATAAAAGTATTCAGAGTATACATTTTTATTTTCTGAAAGCATCCAAAAGAATTATCTGGATTTCACAAACTAATATCCAAATCTATAATTATAAGTTTCAACACAAGCCTCTAAGTAGGCAACATGTATCTCTGTAACAGCTTCAATACTTAGAAATTCCTATATATAAGATTTAGATTTACTTTCATTTTAGCTAAAAGTCTCGTTCTCTAAACCTAATTTCCCAACCACCTTATTAATTTTCTAAAACATTCAGCCAATAAATTATAGTAGGCTGGATTAAAGTTTGTAGTATTTTGATTTACAAAAACATGCATTAACTAATTAAGGGATTTTATACATATGTTGCCTAATTATTCGCTAATGTTCTTGATCTAGCTATGGTAGCAATCTTTTATGAATCATTAAGTGTATTAAAATTGACTGCTTCATCTGTCTCCATTGGAATTTCAGAATCATCGTACATTTTTATTATTTATATATTTCATATGTGAACATTATCTCTACTAATACTTTTATTGTATTTTTTTATCTACTCTTTAACAAAATTGTGATTTCCATATGTTGGGAAGGAGGGAAGTATTTTCTGAATTTACTCAAATTTTTGGACCACATCCACTGAGAGATCAAAATTTGTTTATACCAATATTAGAGCTATGGCCTTTCTTCCAGCTAATGAGTACAACAACTCACCATAATAGCCTTCTAATTCTCCCTCTAATTGTTTAAGTTATGATGGTATTTTATGATTCAATTATCGTAATTCACTCTAATCACTTGAGTAATTTTCTAATCCTGAAGCCGTGACATTGGTAAGTATAATAATTTATTGCTCCTTTAAATCCAATTACTTTAAAAGATTGTATTCTTAAAAATGATAATATCGTATGTCTTTCTCATATACTATGAAAAGCAATTAATCTAACTATTTAATGGTTGCCAACTTAAGTGGATTGCTTGTTGTTTGAGTAAGGTGCCCTACAACTTATGCTTTACTCAAATATTATTCAACAAAGATTGATGGAGCTCCATATTAAGCTACAATGATAGCCTACGTTGAATTGAGGACCCCCTCATTGATTTTAATTTCAAGGAATGAGAAATTAAATTCTTCAATGTCGTCTTATTCGGGAAATTCTTACATAAATTATTGGAGTGGCGTGTTAAAATCAAAAAAGTGAAAAAAATGATTTAAATAAGAAATATCATTAGATGTAATACTAATTTTTAGAATCAGACGAATTGTTTACCAAAGTCAAGACTCTAACATATCAAGCAAAGAAGGCAGCTTCAAACGTAGCAAAACCAGCAAAGAAGCAAGAAAAATTAATTGGAGAAATTGAGAAGCCCGTAAACGTACCACCCCTTCCTGCTGGCCTCAAGGTATGGAAAGTTTATGATTATAGGTTAAAGCACCAGTTTTTGATGTGAGTGGAAGATTAAATAAACTACCAAGGTCTTGGGATTTACCTATTGAACTCCAAAAAAAGCATTTACCAAAATACAACATTGGAACCATTTATAGAATCAGTGAGTTATTAAATGCTGGTGAAGGGTATTATATATTATAATTTCAGTTATATTGGCTAAACAGTAACAGTAGCTGGATGGGCAAGAACAGTGAGAGATTAAAAGAATCTTTGCTTTATTGAAATCAATGATGGCACAAGTTTTGGAGGATTGTAGGTGGTTGTTGAAGATAAAATTACCAATTTCTAAGATATCATTAAAGCTAACACAGGATTTTCACTCAAAATTACAGGTAACATTGTCAAGAGTCCTGCAAAGGGATAATTGATAGAAATGCTTGTAAATGATGTAGCAATTCACGAAGTTGTGATTGTAGGAACTGCTGATCCAGAAGACTATCCTATGGCTAAAGGATAATAAAAACCAGAAACCTTAAGATAAAAGGCTCATTTAAGACCAAGAGGAAACTTCTTTAGTGCAGTGACACGAATCAGAAATAATTTGGCTTATGCTACACATGTTTTCTTCCAGAATAATGGCTGCCTCTATATCCATACTCCAATTATCACAGGAAGTGATTGTGAAGGTGCAGGAGAAATGTTTAGAATTAGTACAATCTTCAACAATGATATTAAGAAGATTCCATAAGTTAATGGACAAGTAGACACTGCTTAAGATTTCTTTAAGAAAGAAGTTAATCTCACAGTTTCTGGATAATTGCAAGTGGAGGTATAATTGTTTAATAATTAGAACTTTTGCATCAGTATGTCAAATGTATACACATTTGGACCAACATTTAGAGCGGAGAAAGCACATACACATAGACATTTAGCTGAATTTTGGATGATTGAACCAGAATTTGCATTTGCAGATTTATTTGACAATATGGAAGCTGCTGAAGCATATGTTAAGTTTAGTATTAACTACATTCTACAAAACAACTTTGATGATTTACAATTTTTAGACAAAAGAGTGAAACCTGGACTTATTGATTATTTAAAGGATATTGTTAGCAAAGACTTTGTTAGATGTTCATATACTTAGGGAATTGAAATCTTATTAGAAGCTTAAAAGGCTGGAGCAAAATTTGAAAACAGTGAAATTAAATGGGGAATGGATTTAAACAGTGAACATGAAAGATTTATTGCTGAGAAAATATTTTAAAGACCAGTATTCCTATATGATTATCCTAAAGAAATTAAAGCTTTCTACATGAAAGTTACATAAGGTTAATTAGATTATATTTTTAGATGGTAAATGTGTTAGAGCTATGGATATGTTGATTCCATAAGTTGGTGAATTGATTGGTGGATCATAAAGAGAAGAAAGATATGATGTATTATTATAAAGAATTAAAGAATGTGGATTAAAAGTTGAAGATTATGGACCTTATTTAGATTTAAGAAAGTAAAATATCATCCTTATCATAGATATGGTACAGTACCACATTGTGGATTTGGATTAGGATTTGAAAGATTAGTAATGATGGTTACAGGAGTTGAGAATATTAGAGATGTTATTCCTTTCCCAAGATATCATGGTAGTGCAGAATTCTGATTAATATGTAGTATACATAAAATATGGATACATCTCAGTTTTTCAGTTTTATTAAATCAAACATATTAGGGAAATCTCGCATTTTTACAGATACACTTTCGAATTATTTATCTTCTTCATCTGAGATGCATAGAGAGGACATCTATCTAAAAAACTCTCTTTTTATTGATGATCTCTCTAATTCTGTTTATACTTCTTGTATACCCTCTAAATTTTATGGTTAATGAATGATAATTTTTGTCTAAGTGACTATAGGATTAGAATTTTAAGGTTATTATTATTGCTATTATTAATTAGTTTGTAATGTCATTTTTTTAATCTAAATAAATTTATTTTATTACCCAATCATATTGATAGTCTTTTTCATTAATATTCATTTACTGAAGCAAATTCCTAAACAATTTTTTGAGGAATTCATAATCTCCTAATGGATATTATGATACATTAGTCATCCTAATAAATTAGAAGTATTGTAGTATTTCAATTGGCATATCCTTACAGAACTTTTCTGGAACCATTCTTAATTTCTGTTCTTCCATTTTTTTATTTTTAGATCCATGTTCTTTCTATTTAAACATATCTCCTTTCTTAAGAAAATATATCAATATAAAACCTAAAGATTCGAGATCATCTTTAGGAGATGCAGCTAAAGATAAATGTTACATTACTTAAACCAAGATGTTAATTAAGGCTTGAGTATTTAGTAAGTTTGTTGAGATTGGAAAATTTAGATCCATAACCTATGAATTTGCCATTCTTATGCTTATACTTGACAGAATGTTTAAAATCAATTAAAACTAACTCATTCTTACCAATTTAGGTCAATATTTTTTTTGGTTTTAGATTGCGATGTACAATAGATTAGGCATGTACTTTCTCTAACACATTTAACTAATAAACTAAATAACTTACCATTTAAATCGCAATAACACATATTGTTGGTAGTGTAAAATCCTAATTGACAAATTAGAAACAAAGTTTTAGACTAGGTCCAAAGCGATCAAACACTTAATAATAGTAGTTAGTATTTTGTAGTCGTGTATCACCTGAATCCACTACATTTGGTACATATGAAACTAATTTACTCATACAATACTATCAACAAGCTTACGGAGTATTTTCTCTTCTTCTTAAATACTATCGATGTTAGTGTTAGCCTATCAGGTAAATGAACTAACAATAAAATTTAAAATACTATTTACATTACCAATCTCACCATGAAGTAGGTGCCTGGTTAGGTTTGATTCAAGGCTGTATTTTAAAGAAAATCATACCCAGGTACCAATTATGGGTCTTGCCTCTATATATACAAGTCTTTAAGGCATACTATCCCACAATGATTAAGTTCACTCTCTAATGACTTTCCTTGGATTTCGTTTCACTCATTAATTTATTATATGCTTAGTTTGCAGGATATTCAAAGGAAGAATCAATAATCCAGAGCTGCCTTCACACTCATGAATTAGCAAAACAATCGTGCATAGCCTGGTTGGTTTAGTCCAACACCTACTGATTTGCAATCCCCATTCGGGTAATCACTAAGTCATTTCTCTCAACAGGGTACAGAACCCATCATCCATAATACAAGGGGCACCATGTATTCATGGAGCTAATCACTAGAAAGGTAATTGCACTCAAGAGAAGTTGCTCGATAAGTAAGAAAATAAAATGCAAACAAAAATCAAAAACAGCAGTTCTCTGCTGCAATCAATGGTATCCCTAAGATTAATTCCCCCAAAACACAAGGAAACTAAACTAATGGATTTGCACCTACTCTCATGCGTGTTGATCCTAAATTGAAAAGATAATTAAGTGAAATGAGCAAAAGAAACTTCCTCCATTTTTTGCTAGTTTAGAAAGTTGGTCATGTATTTATTCATTATACCTAGAAAGATGAAAAACAATTCTATGAATATCTAAAGAAGACCTATAATTTTGAACCTCCATAACCAATTGAAGAATAACAAGTTCGAGTTACAAAGAAAGGGATTCGTTATCTCTATTCTAAAGATGAAGATGATGATTCAATCAAGAAAACTACAGATCAAATACTTAAAATGCATAAATTTCATCATAATCGTGAAGTTCCACTCGACAAATACGTCTAAGAAACCTATGAACAACAGTTACGTAGATTCCCAAAGGTAAGAGAGAAACTCGAACAATCTAAACACTCACATCATGAGCAGCCATGATTATTGCATAAATAAAATTAACGAATGCAATTCACTCCCGATACTCGAAACATGGGAGGCCGGTCACTAATTCTGTCACAGTTATGGGGCCACAGGGTCTGTCTCTAGTAAATCAAGGAGAGGCATCTCAAAAGTGACAACAAAACATTATTAGCCAAAAAACCAGACATTTAGCAATTTTCATTGACATAGCGAATCCTTGACAAAAACATGGATATTCATAAGCGAAAACTTTAAAATATTTAAGAATGCTTAACTGAGCGAAATAAAAAGGAACCCTCATACTTTTTTAGAAGATTGCCATCTCCTGTGAATTTGAAATCTCTAATCACAAAACCATCAACACTAAAATCTAAATCCACCTAAGAGAAGCCACTATTCGTGTAACCACCGCCATAGATTGATTTGAAAGCTGTGGTACCTCAATCATCGCAAACTCTAATTAATTGGGAGGAATTGGTGTAGAATTTGCATGGTCCTCAATACCCACTCAAGAAATGGCTTAAGGATATGGCTATTAAGAATAGAATATTTGATGAGAGTGACTTTGCGATTCTAATTCGGATCCTAATGTAATGCTACCATCTGAAATAAACTACCCTAGTCAGTCTTGTTGCGGAGATAATTGAGGATTTGGAGAAGTGAATCTCCTCACAACTCTTCTTACTTTTGTGTTATAAATAAATTTATGATTAATTTGGAGAACTTTGATCAAATGAAATTTCGTAATCCAATTCTAGATAGGTAACCTATTCCTCTAAATGAGTCCTCGCTCCATTCAGGCTTGTAGGATTACTGGTATACTACCTTAAGAATTAATATAAATCTCTCTATAAGAATTAAAAAAGCGGAAACCAGAACTCAAATTAGATAAATATGATTGGCAAAAGTTATGGGAACACTATGAAGAGAGAAGGCAATAGAAAGTAGAAGTTTGCATTTAAACCAGATAACAAATTATTGAAGCAACTGGTGGAAATGATGATTAACAAAATTATTAAGACTCTAAAATGCCAGATATGTAATCATAGGCAGTAGAAAAAGAAAAAAGAGATTTAGAAAAAATTAAATAAAGGCAATAAAAGGAAATTGAATAAATGTTAGAGTATGAAAGAAAAATGTAAGAAATCAGAGAAAGAAATGAAGAAAAGTAAAGAAAATAGATGGAAAAATAAATGAGAAGAGAATAAGAATTGATGGAAAAACGAGCATAACAGGAGTATGAGAAAGCATTAAGAGAAGAAGAAAAGAAGAAAAAATAATAAGATGAAGAAAAGTTACAAAAATAATTAGCATAAGAGCATTTTAGGAGGGAGTAGGAAAAGGCAAGATAGGATTATGAAAAAGCAGAAATATTAAAATAAGAAGCAAAAAGAAGAGAATAAGATAGAAGGATAAAGTAAATGCAATTTTAACAATAAACTCAAATGAATTAATAGTAATATGAAGAGGAAATGCAAAGGAAAAGATAGATTATGTAATAGAAAGAGATAGAGAGAGTGCAAACTATTGAATATTAGAGGCAATAAAGAATATAAGCATCATAATAGGCATAATAGGAATTAGCAATGAAACTGGAAAATGCTAAATTGAAATAAGATGAGTAATTAGATAAGATGAAAAAAGTATATTATAACTTTAATTAGTCATTTGATTTTAAATAATAGAAAATAGAATAAAAGAGAAGAGAATTCGAAGAAATGAAAATGTAAAAAATGTATGAAAATCAAATGCAAGCACTTTAACATTAGGAAAAAATAAAGGAAGTAATTGAGAAGAATCAATAACAAGAAGAAAAGAAGAAATATGATTATTTTAGCAAATTACAAGAAGTTGAATAAAGAAAGGAGGAAATAGAGAAAATGAAATAATAAGAGTTAATAAATAGAAAGTAATAGCTACAAGAAAAGGAAATGTAACGATAATAGGTACTCTAAAATAATGAAATATAAATGGAAAGAAAAACAGAAGAATTTAAAAGAAAGTTTTGGGAGAAAGAATAAATCTTAATGGAGGTAAGAATGCTTTAGATAATAGAAACAATATGAAAAACAATAAATACTCCATGAATAGAAAGTTTAAGAATTGATTAAAGAATAGGATAAAAAGGAAACCTTAGAAAGGATTATGAGACAATAAGAATATGAAAAAGAAATATAAAGATAGAGATTATAAGATAAAATGAGAAGAGCAGAGTATTTATAATATGAGAAAAATTAAATGCTTGAATAAAGAATGTTAATTAAAAAGGAAATAGGATTCCAAAAATAAGAATTACTTTAAAAGTTGGAACTAGTAAAATAAGGAAAATTGGACCCATCAATTTTAAATGAAGGAAATAATAGTTTGAGATAATCTAATAGTCTCTCAAATAGTCAACATGGAAGACGTAAATTATATAAATATAGTAGCTGCAACTGCTAAACATTATTAGAATACTTTATCTAATAAAGAAATGCGTCACAATGTAAGACCGAAATCACAATAACATAAAATCCTTACTAATTAATCAAATCAATATGGATCTCATAACTTTACAATTAATAACAAATATGAAAATAAAATAGATAAATTAAAAGTTAAATAGAATTAAGAAATGATTGAAGTAATTTATAATATAATGAAGGCCCTTGAAGAAGAATAAAGATTAGAATTTGACAGAGAATAAACTATGTAAAACACAAGATAACCAGAAGATTAATAAAGATTAGAAAAACTATTCTAAATAGAAAGAAATAAAGCTAATTAGAGATTGGAATAGCTTAAAATGTATAATTTTACCTTATTTTTAGGGAACATTAAAGATAGATTTAGGAATTAGAATAAGAAGAAGGGTGATACAAATGAAATGTATTAATTTTTGTAATTTATTAATTATAAGTAAACCATCAAAAGAAACTATCATTTTGAGTAGGAATCTAATAACATTATTCAACTTAGGTTATTTGGTTAAAAAGGTCTATTAACTTCTATGTATCTAATTTTTCAAGATCTTTTTGAGATATCCTTTAATTTTCATCTTTTAAGATTTAAGGAGTTTAAAGTATAGTCTATATTAAGAAAAAAATTACCTAAAAATACTAATTTTTGCAAAAGTTTTGTAAAGTATTACATTATGTAATTATTTCATACTTTTATTCAAATATTCCTGTGTCTTCAGCTGCTTTCAAATCTTCAAGCAATTATGATTATTCTTGTAGAATATCTTCGATATGATTTGTCTTTAAAACAGATGAAGGATTAGTATTTGAATCATTTTTAACCTCCTCTTTAGACTTAATAAATTATTCATCTAATATATCATCTACAATATCCACAATTGCAAGTAAAGCATCTATATTTTAATTTAATTCCTCCTTTCTTTACAAGACTTGTTCTTCATTTCGCAATTCTATTTTACATTTAAAGTTTTATTTTTCGTGGCTTTTTTTGAAAGTAAACATTTAATTAAATTATCATATATTATCAATTTCAGAAGGAATACCTAACTAATCTAATTATTCTGTTGTCATTCCTGCCTATGATCTCAGATAAAAAGACAATTGTATAATATCGTCTGTCCATTAATTAGCTTAATCTTTTAATGTAGTCATTTCTTTTTCTAACAAACTTATTCAGACAAATACTTAATTTTTATAATCTTTCTGGATCATTTCTTTATTTTGATTCAAAGGTTTTCATCATAGCTGAATACTATTATTATAACTATTTTATCTCTTATTCTAATTGTGTTCTTTCTGGACAATTTTCTCTTCCATCTTTATATTAATCAAATTATGCTTCAATTTCAACCTACTTTTATCTTTCATTTTCTATTTTTTCTGTATATTCTGCGCATTTTTATTGTAAACTAATCAAAGCCTAGCTTGGAAGAGACCAATAACATTTACTTGTTCCAAGATTCTCAGTCTCAACAAGATTATCTGATAATAAACTTTCTAAAATTTCTTTAACAACATCCCTTCTTATTCCAACTTTTTCCGCTTCTTTTTCTAATTATGGATAACTAAAGACTTCTTTCTAAATATGATTAATATTTACTTTTTCAGTAAAAATCTTCATTATTCTATCTCTTTTCTCCTTTTATGAAAGTCCTTTATTTTTAGGAGGCATATAATAAACAAAATTTTTAGTTTAAATTTAATAAAATTTTAGAAGTCATTTGATCTCGATTTCTTCGACAGATTACTAGGGGCCTGACTTTTTAAGGTTCGATTCCGTTTTCCACTTCTAAGCCCAACTTTTAATTTTCATTAATGAAACTAACGAATATGCATTATCAATTTCTTATTAAGAAATCTCCATTACTTTTTCTTCTTGATCCCTTGATATAATAATTATTTACATTTCATCAATCAAATTGGCAGAACTCTAATTAATCCAAGGATGTTTAGCTATTTCAGCTATTGTAGGTCGTTCTTTTGGATTCTTATTTAATATGAACTATAAAAATTCTTTTAGTCCATCACTAATATTCGAATGTTCAGGAAAGATGACTCTAAAATAACTTAATTTTATACTCCTATTAAAAGATATTCCTCAAAATTTCTGGTATATTATTCCCAGTAAATGGGACATTGAGATAGGCAAAAGCATAAAAAGTAATGCCAAGTGCCCAAATATCAGCTGCTTTCCCTGAATATCCATCCTTAACTGTTTCCTTATCACATGCTTCAGGAGGCATAAAATAATATGTTCCTTATGTGTTATCAAGTACATCATTCTTGCTACCCACCATTTATGAAACACCAAAATCAGCAATTTTGGCAGTTTTTCCCGACATCAAAACATTTTATGGTTTCAAATCTCTATGGACTATTTTATTTTTATGTACTAAATTAACTTAATCAATACAGAATGCAAGTCCTTTGATACAATCTCTATAGAGGGAATAGAGTGTCTATTCAGTAATTTCTTCATCTTCATTTAATTTGTAAAATTTGCTTTCATCATCATCCCATTCTATTAATTGACCACCTTCTGCATATTCGAGAACTGATGATATATATCATTCATACCCATAAATAATTTATCACTAGTTGGATTGTCAATCACTTCAAATAATTGGATTAGATTATTATGACGAATTTTCTTCATGATTGCTATTTCTTTTCGTACATCTGACAGTGCATCTTTTACAACCATGTCTAAAATTAGAATAGTCTTTACTTCCATTAGCATCTTTAATAAACTCTCTTTAACGTCTCAATTTGCTCTTCTTCAGAATTTTTATAGCAAATTTCTAGTTATGGTCTCCTTTTTTATATGCTAATTTCACTTTTCCGAATGCTCCTTATCCTAAAAATTCATCGAAAACATAATCATTGATCATTTTTTAACCCTATTCATGAAATATAGGTTTACTTCTTCATTTTTTAGTGTAACTGCTTTGACAGTCTCTCTAACTTTTTTAACTTTCTAATAATCATGAATTGTTATACTTTTGGAATTTTAACTTTCAATAATGTTTATGGCTATGTTCTTTTATCTTAGATTAGAAAAGAGGATTATTGATCTTAATTATAAGGAGATGCAGATTCTTCTTAAACAACTTAATTTATTTTTGGTTCTTTCTTCTTTGCACAAACAGATCCCATTAGTTTATTTAATTATTAAGTTTTATAGTTAGTATATATATGATATATCGTTATTTTGTGCCAAAGATATTTGAATTATTTATAATGTTGTATTGGATATTGTTCGCACTATTTCTTACAGTCCTATACATTTTAGGCAATCCTCTAATCACTATGTTTAAATTGAAGTTGTAGTTTGGTAGGGCTGTTTACATCAGGTATGTACCAATATTTGGTATAATATCACTGCTTAAAAAATCTTACAAGCTATCAGGAAATGCATAACAATGGATTATAGATATTGTGACTCGACACCCAGAAGTAAAATTCATTGTAGTAAATTCAATTCAATATCCAATCATAATACTGCTTGATCCAGAATACTACAAACAATTATACTTTGATCATCATTTAGTTGCAAAAAGAGACTCATCAGGGATAAGAGAGTAAATTATTCATTTATTGTAGCTTCCTTTTGAGTCAGGGATTAGTTTTTTCAGAAGGAAGCAAGTGGAAGCAATAAAGGCAAATTTTAGGAGATCATTTTCTTTATGAAAAATTGAAAGCACGTATTCCAATGATGCAATAAGTAATTGAAGAAAAAACTGAAGGAAAGCAATAAATTGATAAATGTTATGAATTTGCCTGTTCCATAACAGGAGAAGTTGTAATTAGAAGCTTTTTTGGTGAGGAGGCTAAAGGCTGGAAAATCAATGAAAGGGAAGCTTAAATTGAAATGAGTGATCTTGTATCTTGTATTGCTCAAATAAGAGTAGGAAGCTGGTTCATTTATGTTAAATAGAAAATATTAGGTTCAAAATCATGGGAACATCGTACAAAAAAGGAGACTGAATTATTTTAGAGAACTGAAAAAATAAAGGAAGACATTAAATAAATTATCTTTAAAAGAAGAGATAAGATCAAATTGCATGGTATGTAATAAAATGGAGATTTCTTGGATATAATTCTAAATATATTCATGAATTAGAATGTTTATAGCAAGGATAGAATTGACATTGAAGAAATCATTTCATAATTTGCAACATTCTTTATTGCAGGCACTGATACCACTGCTGCATTAGTAGCTAATTGTTTACTCTTTTTATCAGAAAATTAACAATACATTCAATAAATCAAAGATGAAATAAAAGAAATGCAAGCAACATCTGAAAATCTGAGCAAATTCACTTTTCTTGAAGCAGTGTTAAAAGAAGTTTTAAGATTAAAACCATCATTGGTATATCCTATTGCTCGAAATGCAAAGGAAGATATTTAAATTAAAGATTTACTGATTAAAAAAGGTTGCATTCTGTTATATGGAAACAACTTTACAAATATTAGCTCAAAGCATTATGAAAACCCTTTAGAATTTAATCCTTTAAGATGGTTAACAAAATAACCTATCCAAGAAGATAATGGATATATCAATATTCCTTTTGCAGCTGGAGCTAGAAATTGTATAGGATAGCATATGGCTATGATCGAAGCCAAAATCATACTTATTAATATATTGAGAAAATATGATATCATCCGCAATCCCTCTGTAAAAGAAGCAAAATGGCCATCAAGAGGTATATCTACTTATTCACCAGCCAATGCAGTTTTATTGAAAAGTATATGATTTATAATAACATATATAATCATATGAGTTGAGAATTTATGGCTAATCTTCTAAGTTCTCTCTCAAAATGATCATTTAAAAATAAGGTTTCGACTGGGAAAACATAGCTTATCTATTTTGTACGATGTAATTTTAATTTTAATGTTTCGTAATAAAAAAAATAGAGAAAAACTATTAGCAGAAAGGTCAGTGAGAATGCCACAGAGCTAACAGTCTAGTTTTAATAAAAAAACAATACTTTAAGAGTCAATTCTATTACAGATGATCGATATTTAATGTCTTCTTTCATTTCTACAGTGATTTTAGATATAACATCAGAGCATAAATACACTGCCTCCAACTCATTTATAGGTATTACCTTTCTATTCGGAAAATCCATAGTTAATTCATTTTTTAACAAATTATTAAAGGAATTTAATGTTGGTATCAAACCGAATTTCAGAATACCCTATTATGAATTAGTACAATAATATTCAAAATTATAATAATTTGAACTATTCAAAAGTTAACGTAAAATAGAGTACATTAT
>JMSD01000052.1:92297-184186 GCA_000715435.1 Paramecium caudatum
CAAATATAATGAAATTGAAGTTGGAATTAATAGTGTTATCCATCTCTCTACAATAAGTTAAATTTAATTTAATGATTCCTTGCATATTTCGTCAGATATTTTATCAAAAAAGGACACAAAGAGCTCATAATTAATATACTGAAAAGTATTATAAGCACTCACACCAGCCACTGTTTTTGAAGTTACATAGATCTGTTATTATTTATAAAAAGCATCTAAAAGTAAACTAAAAGCATTGAACAATGTCATATTATACTCTTAAACTTTAATTGGTGCTGTATGAATTATTTGTTGTTTTACAACTACATACTAATCTTTAATGAAATTTGAGAACCCAGGATCCGAGAAATGACCTTAAAAATTTTATTAAAATTCTTCATATGTATTAATCAATATTGGCATTATAAATTTTTTTCTCTCAGTAACATTTTCCTGAGTGATAGTTTTATAAACTGCCATAAACATATAATCTTGCAACATATATCTTGTTAAAAAAAACCTTTACATTGGCTCTATGAAGTAATGATTAATCTACACAGACTCATAATAATCGTGCAATGCAGAAAAATCATTTGTGGAATAAATAATATTCTATAATTAATAAAATTAATACCATCGTTAAAAATGCAATTTAGGTTGCTAACGCAAAAAAAAACAATATAATAATGTAGAATATCTAAGGACTTACTTTGTTAACATTATTTAATTCATTTAATAACATTGATATTATTATTATTATGAGTAAAGAAGTTTAGAATCGATAGCCATTCTACTAAGTTTCAGTTCTAAAGGATTATTTAAAAAGAGTTTCAACTGGAAAAGCATAACTTATTAATTATCTCAGATTAAGGTTAAATTTTAATGCCCAATAATAGTAAAAATAGAGTACATTATACATCATAGAAAAAAAAATTCGATAATTAATGTATAACATTTAATATTAATTTATCAGTTAACATGTAAGCAGCACCATTATAAGACATTTTAAATAAGACATAAAAAACAAGAAACAATAGTCCTTATATATCTTCATGTATGGTATCAATATAATCTAGGCTCTTCCAAGAGACAATCAGCTGTATATTCATCAAATTCATCATATGCTGAATCAAGTCAGAAATCTAAACCTGATGAAAGGACAATAAACTAGTTATATTCCCTGTTTAAAAAATAAGGTTTCGATAATGTAAATGGTTTGTTAAAATTTCTCGATCAACATAAAGATTAATAATCAAGAAAGAGTACATCACCAATATTGAGAACAGTATAGGATGAGAATGATAGAAAGAAATTCGGAATAATGATAAATGAAGCAAAGTAGGGTTTGAATCAGTTAGAGCATAAAATTAATAATTTACAGAGCAAGTAGGAATGCCGAAATAATATGACATTAAAATATAAAAATTTACTAACAGAAGATGATGAAATACACGAATACTTATATGAACAAAGATAAGATTATAAGAAGCTCTATCAATAGACGCTTGGAGAGAAAGATTAAATGGCTAAAAAAATAGATTAAATGACATGCGAAAATAAAAAAAGAGATGAAAAAATCACCTAGTTAACTTAAGATGTGGAAATGTTAAAAAAATAAATACAATAAATCTTATAAGTGAAAGAGGAAGCTTCCTCCTCTCCAAGACCATCTATTAGTGCATCAGATTATACTTTCACACTTAATGTTTGTAACTCAGATGTCAGAGGTGAACCAATATCCTATAAAGAGTTTTTACATACTTAAAGTTAATAGTTAAAAAGAATTTGATTGTCTTATTTTGTACAAAGAATTTTTATAGAAATAAATAGTAGAGAAAAATAATCACAAAGTAGTCCAAGCATTCTTTCCATCATTATTAAGTATACTTGTATGTGCCCCAGCTCCTATTAATATATCTGCAACTTTATGATGCCCGTATGAAATTGCCAAATGCGCAGCCGTATTTCCATCATCCTGTTTTAGTAAAATAATACATTTTAAGTATTGATATCTGCTCCTCTTTTTATTAATTCACGAACCATTTCTTTACAACCTAACTTAGCAGCTAAGGTTAGAAATGTATCATTATTGCTAAGTTTTGTATCAATATACATTTAAGGTATTTACTAAACATGCTCCAAAAACTAACATCATGAATACATTACCTCCTAATAATTATTATCATAAATTAACTATTCTAAATTTTATAATTATGTTAAATGTTATCTACGAATATGTTCCAATGCTTAATTTCTCATTCTCAAAGAAGCAGAAAACATACTATAATTCTAAATAGTAATTATTAAATACTTTATGTTCTATTTTCGACATCGATGAATGATGATGTTTATGAGAAACATGTTCCTTCTTTTAAATAATCATAGTTTCTTCTCTATTTTATTTTTTTTCACAATTTTTGTTTGTATCTTTAATAATTTCACTTTTTTTAATATTTCGAGAGGCTATAATATTTGAAGTATCTAATTATCCATGAACTCTCATTGATTTTAAAGAAGATTAAGGACTTAATTCTGGGTGAGAAAGATTTTCATCCAAATTTTTTTAACTTGAAATTTTAACTGATTATTATGACTAATTAGTTGGTTTAGTCAAATATTATGTTGATGCCTAAGTAAAAACATTATAAGTTAACTAATTAGTATATTGAGATGATGGTTAAGTTGGTTTACTTTATACATGTGTTGCTTCAGGGGAGTTGCTTGTTTATTTACTTCTTAACTTAGGTTGTATAATAACTGTCAATGAATCTCTTTATTAGAGTTAATTGAGATTCTTCCTAACTTTTTGATTTTTAAAATTGATTAGTTTTTATTTTTATAGAATAAGTAACTCTTATGATTATTAAGATTACTAAGATTATTGAGATGAAGATATTTAATGATGAATTTCAGGAATCACTGATTAAGTTAAATCTTAATGCTCAACATCAACCATTTTTGATTATGAAACATACCTTCCAATTAAAATGTCAGAATATCGGATTTCGATACCATCTTGAATCATTTATCTTAAAGCTTAATGATTATAAAATTTATCCAAGTTTTGTAGGGCAGCTGTGTCTGAATCACCATGAATCAATTCTTCAATTTACTATTTTGATTGTTCCATCATTTAAAAAGTTAATAAATCATTTTTTGTTTATTAATCCAAAACACTCAAAATTGGTGTAATTGTAAGAGGCATCAAATATTGATTTTTAACTTTTTTAATTGGATTTAGCAAGCCAGTTGATATTCTAAATAATTCCTTTTATTACATTTTTAATTTTTAACAACATCTTCAATGAAAATTCCTGAGTCAGAATGATCACTTAAGTTTTTCATAGATTCTATAATGGTTTTCATTTTATTCTCATGATTCTTATCTACTTAAAGTCCTAATCTATTTTTATCAAATTAGATACTTTAGTTTGGTTCTTCCAGAATTTGATCAAAAGAATTGCTTTTTTCTGAATTATTTTCAATTATGGAAAGAGAGTTATCGAAATCAAAGGAAAACTATTTCTAGGTTTTTTAGACTGAATATTTTTCAAGATCTATCTTTTATTATAATCCAAAATTCTCTATTTCTAGTACTTTATCTAATCTTGTAAATTCTTAATTTGATTAAAATACCCTTAAAATAATTTATTAAATTACATTTATGATCTACGAATTGTTTAAAATTAATTGTATTGATCGAATATGTCTTATATTTCAACTATATCTGGACTGGCAAAATTAATTTTCTTTGGAAGTTTATATAATCTATTTTAGTAATACAATCTAACATATAAATTTGCCTTTATTATATAAATATATTACCTTTGAGAACTCAAGATTAAAATCTAATCCATTTGTGTCTTCATTATTGGGTTGTTCACTTAAATGTGGACTTTAAACATTAGTATTTACTGTTTGATCTTTAGGTAAATAAATTGATGAATTTATTGAATTTTATAGTTTGAATTATCTGAATGAAGTATGTAGAGAATTAGTAATTGGAATAGGCTTTTTTAAAGGAGATGGACTAGCTTATCCTGCTTGTTCATCTACTATTGTATCCATGTGAATCATAAACTTTGGTTTACTAAACTAATGAGTAGTAATTTATAGTTGTTCATTAGTAATTGTTAAAGTAATTTTATCACTATCATCCATTAAGTTTGGTAAAATACTATCACTAACTATTTGACAAGCTTATGGAACAGACTGTTTTTTATGCTTTGTTAACATAGAGAATTGAGGTTGTTCATGATCATTTGAAATCAATTGATTTCCTTTAATCATTTAAACTTTTCTTTGAAAAGCCTTATTTGTTGTTGCAAGTTTATTTTATTAAGCTTATATAATACTGCTAACTTTATGAGGATGTTTGAAAACATATTTTGATTACATACATCTTTTCTTTTAATATGTCTGCTGATCTACTTAGACGGATTTTCCTAAAATGAAGTTGCCTGCTTCAAACTAATCACTTATTTTTTATCTCTCTTCTTCGTGTTTTTCATTAAATTCTTAAGAAATAATGACAGTAAAAAGAGATTTTAACTATGTTTAATTAAAATTAATACCTATCTGTTATTCAACATACTTGAAACCTAATGTGATACTGCATTCTTAAATTTCATTTTAACACTAAGTTTCTTCATAGCAGAAGTAGATTAAATCTCCTCCTCTACTTCATGCTAGATTTCTGTTATTTTTTCTGGTGATGGTTCATCTGATTCTAAAATACTTACTTTGCGTTTAATTAAATCTATAAATTAGTTTTCCTCATTCTCAGGAGGTGGTTTTACAACTATTTTTTCTTAACTTACCATAATTTATTATGTTTCAGTTTCTGTTTAGTTTTCATTAGGTTAATGGATGGCAACAAGTGGTAAATCAGAAATTCTATTAGTTATACTTTAACTGCTTCTAAATGATTCAGTTTGAATTGATGGTAAAGTACTTTTTCTAATAGTATCAAGTCTTCTTGTATCTCTAACTTTATTAGAGATTATAAGAAAGGGAGTATTCTGAAACTCTGATTGAAATATCATTTTTTCTTATCTTGTTCTTCTTCGAATCGGTGCTTAAGGTTGAGGTCTGATGTCTGAGGATAGACTTTTAATGTGATGTGAAACTGGTTGCTTGGGTGGAATATGTAGTGTTTGGGTTTTGATCCTAGATTAATCAGAGATCAATGGTTTGCTTATATTTTATGGGCTCAATAGCGGCTTAACTTTATTTGAGCTATTTCTGTTGTTTGAAGTTTAAGTTTTTGCTGAAGATAAATACTCGGACAACACACTAGGCGTTGATGCTGTGGGGCCATTGTATTTGGCATAGGCTCTGTATAGTTGCTAGATGAAATAATACTAATACTTATGTTTGGCCAGGTCGATCAAACAAAATTTAATTCATTTATATAAAAATATTATATGAGGTACCATGAAATTCTATATAGACGACCTCCATTTTTATTAGATGGTATTCACTTGGCCAATTAAGGTGGTATGCAATAATATGATTCGAAAAGGGACAAATTTCTAAAAAGTTTTTTGGATAAGAAGAAGCAGGACAATCCTAGATCCTCGGTAAGGATGAAAACCGAGAGTGTAGGATAATTGTTACACTCTTCAGTTAATTCATTGAATTAAAGCATAGTAATAAATTAATTATTTTATGAAGCAGCCAAACTAGAAGCTAGGCATAAGACGTACTTAAGCTAGTTAGCCACATTAGTATAAGTCATCACCAGATTATATGTAATAATAGAATGAAACTCCAAAACGAAAAAGAAATACAGAAGTTTCCCTCCCAAAATTAGAGACTGGTGTCACAAATCAATAGAGCAATCTCAAGCAACCCATTACAAAGGAACAATTGCTATTATTTTTGGATTAAATCAGATTAGCAGTGGATAATGTACAGTAAATAGTCTGTTCAAATGATAATCAGTATTAGATGATTTAATAATCATAACCGATTCGTTCATCAAAAAAGTTTAAAATCTCATAAGAACAACAAACAGATAGCTCTTATATACAATAATTGTTAAAGAGTAGAAACTCATATGTGAACAAAATAAATAAAAAGACTCAAACACCTGGGAAAGATTTAAGATCTTCATCTCAATAGGATCGTTAAATTCACAAATTAAAAACGGAGCAAAATGAAGAAAGTGATGTGACAGAAAAGAAAGGATCTCGATTCCCTAACATAAGTCAATCAGCTCAAAAAGCAAGAGTATAAAAAGTTTTGCCTCAGTATAAAACTAATCGAGTGCAATCCTAGATTTTGTAAAATTAAGAATAAATTTATTATAATGAAGAAACGAATAAATTAGTCAGTAGTAATGAAACTTAGTAATTTTCAAGTAATTCTAATGTTACTTCAGAGGATGTTAGAAAAAGAACAACTTCTAAAAAAGATTCAACATAGAAAAAAAATTAAAAAAAGATTAGTTTAGAGGAACAATAGATGATTGAAACAAACAAAAATGTTATAAAAATAATAGATAAGAATTAACAAACCTAATAAAATTCCATTAAGCAACTGAGTTCTTAACGATATTCTTCTGAAGAATTTGAAGAAACTGAACAAATTATACTCAGTAAAAGTTCAAATTAATAAACTCCTATTGAAAAGTAACCAACTTAACAAGTAGTAATCGAAGAAAGATCAAATCTGACTCCTACTCCAGTTTAAAACAAAAGACCGATCCATGTAAGAAATACTAATCCAAGCGAGAAATTAAGCAAAGAAGATTCAGTTGTTATAACCCCTAAAAAGGAAATAACTTAACAACCTGAAAATTCAAGTTAATAATAGTCAAAATAGTAACAATAAACGAATATCAATGATGAAGATTATGAGTATTCTAATGAATTCCTGTCTGAACATACTAAAGATTAGGTGTAAGAAGAATAAATAATTGAATAGAAAGATAGCAAATAATCAATAAAATAATCTTAGAGATCTTCAAAAATTGTCCTAGAAATTAATCCATAACCAGAATATTATCCAGAACAAGTGATTCATAATTAGAATGATTTGACGCAACAAGAAGAAGATAAACTATATCAAGCATAAAAGAAATCAGACTAAAATCAATAACAAAAATAAATCTCAAAAGATGAAGAAAATGATGAGAGTAAAAAGAAATTACTTTAAAGTATCTAAGTTCGCACTCCTAACAATACACAAGAAAAAGAAGTTTCAGAGCAAAATGATTTAGTTAAAGAAATCGTGATTGAAGAAACGGCTCATAAGTCAGAAATTCAATAAGTAAATGAAAGTTAGCCAACATCTTAAACTTAAGTCAATAAAAATGAAAATAATAATGATTGTTAAAAATCCATTGCCCCATAATAATAGGAATAAGAACAAGAACATAAAACTTTATGCTAAAGCAGTCTGACTGTCTAAAGTTTCTATGTTTCAAAAAGCCAGATCCCTTATCGGGGTGATGAAAATAAAAAAGAACAGAAAGATTGTAAGTAATTAAAATATATTAGAAACTGAATAAAATAAAAGCATTTAAGTTAGCCAACAAGACAATAAGAGTAAAGCACAAACTATACAAAATTAATAGAGTTAAAGAACGAACAATGAAGAAAAAAATGTTACTCCAAAGGTAGAATAAGTAATTGATAACGGATTTCAGATTTCAAAAAATGAAGATTTAGGAAAATCAGAAATGATCTAAAATCAAAGTTAGCATAATGCAGTTTAACAAACAGATATCTAAAAATAACAAGAAATAATTCTAACTCAGTAAGAGCATAACGAGAAAGTTTAAACTTAAGTTTAGTAAGTTTAAATTGATCTCTAATAACCAACAAGCTAATCTAATATTTTGGATTAACAATAAGCATAACTTTCTTGCAAATCCTAATAAGTATTTCATGTATAATAAAATGAAAAATAAGGCTTAAATAAAAGTCAATTAGTTGGTAAAAACATGACTTGGGATCCAAATTTTTTAAAGTTATTAGATTAGAAAAAACAGGAAAAAATTGAAAGTAAAAGCAAACACAATTCAGTTTAATAATCAGATATCTAAATATAACAAGAAATCATGACAAACAAAAATGATAAACTTAAAAGTTAAGATATCTAGGATGTCTTATCAAATGATCATTCTTAGTAGATCAGTAATAATGAACAACCAGCACAACCCCCTTCTTACAAGTCGCAGTAATTATTTCCTGTGCAGTAGAATGAAAAACTAGAAATAAATAAAAGTCAAATAATTGGGAATATTATTCCTTAAGATCCTAATTTCTTAAAGTTCTTAGATTAAAAAAAATAAGAAATTCCAAAAAATTAAATTATTAATCCATAATAACTTTAGAATAGTAATTTTAGCGAAAAGAAACAATAGGAATCATAAAAACAGAAACAATCAAAGTAAAACAGTTTACACCAATCTCAACAATAAGATAAAACTTCATTGAATAATTCATAGCAAAAAATTAGTACTAACGAACTTGAATTATAATAGTAACCATAAACTGAAGAACCTGACAAAATCACAGCTCAAAATAATTCTTAAATTCAAGAAGTAGTTTAAAATAAAGATCAAATCGATCAATTCATAGCTGTTTCGTTGAAATAAGCAGAAATAAATGAAGAAGCTGAGAATCTGAAGTAAAAATGAATTCAGCTCAATTTTGTTATAATTTACACTAAATTAAATTTAATAATTATGGAAGTCTAATTAACTATGAATGATGAGCCCAATTCTATAATTCTGGCTTGTCCTTAAGGGTTGCCAAATTACAAGGAGGCGCATTTACTCACAAAAGGAGGTGAAAATGTTGCAGAACCTGAGACAAGAAAAATGATTAAATTATCCAATGATTAGATGATTTGGGTAGGCCGATAAGAACAAATTAATTCAAACATATACATAGGTTCTAATCTATTCTATCCTTAGGTGTATAACAAGGGAACAAAATTTAAGTGCACCCAATAATTATGTAAGCTACATTACAGCAATAAATAAACAAACAAAACAAATAACATTTGTCTAGAAATTCAGCTCTTGAGGATGGATTGACATATTTTGAATAGAGAAAAATGGTGGCTGAGGAAATGGGAACAAACAAAAGTCGAAGAAAGATGCGATAAATGGAGACCAATAAAGTAGATGAGGAGAATATTGTTTAAGCTGAATCAATTAAAGAGAAATTTGCCTCAAAATAAACAGAAATAAAAGAATAATTGGATATTGAAAAAGAAATTCATTAAATGGAAGAAGCAGCAAATAAAGAAGAAATGATACCTGAATATGTGAAAGGGCATGTTCCTATAGATTAAATTTATAACATCAGATCCATAATATCAGAAGAAGACATGGAATTGTTAGATATTTCTAAATTATAAGTGTATTTAAGTACAAGGAAAGAAGAAGTGCTTCATTTTTATCATCCTTAAGTTATTTCAATTATTTAGAATTTATAATTTGACAACAAATCTAAACTTAAAATATTGAAATATTTGGAATACCTAAACCTCATGTTTAAGTTTCTCTATAAAAGTTCATTTCATAATAAATCAGCTGCCTCGATAGCTTATGAATTGCACATTAACACTGAAAAATTAGTAACCCCAATTCTCAACAAATTTTATTAAGCAACTCCAGGTTAGGGAGAGAATACATACAATTTCAATAGATCAAACTTTTAAAAGGATAAATTTTATTGTTATTTGATTGTACTTCATTTGTTCATTCATAAATTCTAATTCGATATAGTACCTTTAGCAAAGCATTTGAAAATGGAGATAAAGAAATTGACCCTATATTGCAAAGAATGTGGATGTACAGTTAGTAAAAATAACGATTAATAATTTGCTAAGCTTAAACCGTTCAAATAATAATGATGTTCATAAATTTATAAAATTTCATTCTGTTTAATATGTTGTTTAAGAATTGAAGATAAATTTTTAAGATTAAACTGTTTTTAATGGCGATTGCAGTTCTAATCTCATTTTTGGAGGAATTGAGTGAAATTTCAATCGATCCATGAATTATTATACATTGTGTTCACTTTTTATTGTTCTCTGACTTGTTATTTACCTCGGGCTTTCAATTTAATTCTAAATTTTTTCAATAACTATATCTCTTCGAGAATATCCACCTTTGGAGTTCAGGATAATGTCAGCTATATGTAATTTAGTCTTTAACAGTGTATCATGGTTCTTTAAATTGTTTTTTTCCCACTTCAGTCCTATTTTTACTATAATAAATACGATGAGGTTTTAGAAATTTTGTCATTCCTCTTTCTGTCAGATACCCTGACTCTATGATCTTTTTCCTACTGATATATTCTTTTTGTTCTTTTTCGAGAAACCTTCTCATTTCCTTCTAATTGAATGAGGGTAACGTGTGTTGGATACGATCAGCCTTAGATCTACAAGTCACAGGAGTTGTTGTAGAGTGTGGACTTGAGAACATATTTGTTGTGCTTGCAGATTTTTGATGACTATTGAACATTTTTTTCTTAAGACCAATTTCCATTGCAATAAATAATAATATAATAGATACTACTAATGAAATCTCTAAAATTAGTATAAAGCTGTTCTCAAGAAGTTCGAAGACGATGTATAATTGAATTATATGTTAGCTCGTAGTTTACATGCATCTCATTTTTATTAAGAATGTACAGAGAATAAACCTAGAAACAGATAATCATAAGCTTCAGTCACTATTTCTGATGCCCTGGACAAGTAGAGAAAGAAAATGTTTCATTAAAAAACTAAAACCATGTTGATTGACTATAGACCAGGGAAACATTCATCTCCTAGAAAGTTTAAGAAAGAAATTATGTATGATTCAAATTAGCAACAAAGAAGATTAAGTTGTTGTTGTTAGGAATGTGGTAGGTAATCATCAAAAATGAATAAATTCCACAATATTCAACAATTGCCAGAAAAACCAGCAGTAGAGTTTTGGCAAAGCTTAAATCTAAAATAATAATAGTCTCTTCTCACCATTTCTACAAAATCCTTAAAATCTACTGCAACTATGGTTTCACTACCCGAAATGAGCCCAATAAAATAGACCTAAAAGATAGAGAGTCCAAGAAGATAAAAACGAATCAAATAGAATGTCAAGTATCCTTCTCCATCTATTACTCTAACTCCCTATCTTTATGAACCCCCACAATCGAAGATGATTAATCTTCTGACTGAATAGTCAACTAATTAACTTCCTCAATAATTCAACAATAATTGGATGATTAAACCAGTGCAATTAAGGGCTTCAGCACCAAATCTTGAGACTTATGAACAATCATCTAAGAATATAAGTCCAAGAAGAGGGATCTCTAACTCGAATATCAGGTAAGAAAGCCATCTATTGACTCAAAGGATAATGGCTAAGAAGATTATGCAAACTTGTTATCTCAAAAAATTTACTGGAATTAATATCCGATAGAATATAATGAGTACACAAAGGATAAGAGATAAACTCTTCAAATGAAGTTATTTCATATTATATGACACTTTAATTTTTAATACATGTTATACATAAATTATAAAGTGGGTTCTATAAATATAATTATAATATTGATGATATAGAAAAAACCATCAAAGTTTGTAAGCAAATTATATAACATTCTTGAAGTAAAACTTTATTAGATATTTAAGAAATAACAAACTGATGCTCTAAGTTGGAATGAAGAAGGTGATGCGATAGAAATTAGAGATATTCAAGAATTAGTCAAGACAATTTTGAGTGTTCATTATAAGCAGACTTCTTTTTTAAGTTTTTCAAGGTTGATATGATAGTGAACTTAGATAACTAAATCAATATGGTTTTTCGAAACATAGAATAGGGAAAAAGATCTATTAATTTAAACACCCGTGCTTTAAAAAGAATCATAAGTAAGTTCATTAATTTAGATAGGGAGGAGATTATTAATATTTTGAGTACACACAAGATTAAATCCATTAATACAATACAATAATAGGATTAAAATGATGATAACAATTTATTGCATGTTAATGAATAAAATTCTCTTGCATCTACTATTAAGAAATTACAATTATAACAAAAATAAATATGTTAGCAATTCTCGGAACAAATACAATTGTAATCACAAATAAAGGATATCATTATATTTCTTAAAAAAGTAAGTTTTAAGTTTATCATAGAGAATTTATATGTGTGATAAAACTATTGATAATTATTGTTTTATCGCTTAATTACATTTAGTTAAGGCAATGAATATGATTCCAAATGATGAACAGCATTAAGAAGATATAGAATTCATTAAATAAATACTCTAATAGTTCTCCAATATTTATATGGAGTATAATGATGAACTGAGTTAGAGAAGTGCTAATATTTCTATCAGATCCAAAACCCCTTTACCGTTTTATTAATATTAAGCTTAAAATTCAAGTGGGTTTATAAATTAAAATAATATGCAATTAAAGAAAAACATTGCAAACTATTTAATTTGGCTTTAGGAATGGTATTAAGAAGCCTTACATCTATACAATAATCTAACTTGATATTTCTTATTTATTATAACAGAAAGTTATTTTTAGATTATATTTGTGTTAATCAAAATAAAATGATCAATTTCTTCTCAAAATTTCTATATGTTAATCGTCTATTTTCATGTTTTATTGTTCATCATTTAAGTTAATTGGTTTGAAAATTGCAAACTTCATCGACAATCTCGATTTTGAAGTTAGAGATTCAAACAAGAATGTTTCAAACTTTTTCACCTCTGGAGATGAAATTATCGTTTGAATTTCAGCTGAAAGTCTGCCGGTAGGTGATATTTCCATAGCGTAAGGCGACCTTGGAGATTGAAGAGTTAGTTTAGGTTTACGTTCATTCATTTTGTTAAAATTAATTAATCTTATACATTGCAAATAAATCATACTAATGAATTTGATTTCAAGAAAATTTACTGAAATTTATCAAATATCAGAAAGACATAAATATTTTCTTTAAGCATGGCTTGAATTTTATATTATTCATATATTAGAGTCTTTTTATCCTTATATTTCATGATAATGGCTTTTAAACAGGTTAGTCAACGGAAATTGTTTAGAAAACAGTAATTAATTAGTATTATTTAATTAATTGTTAATCAATTTATATGTAAAGTGAATCACCTTTAAGGGTAATTTAGAGTGAAAATAAAGGAAGAGACATTCTGAAAACTATGAACTAGATTGTATACACCAATGACAGCAACAGAAGAACATCTATAAGATTAAAAGATTTGAGTAGTGGAAAAAAAGAGCATTAGAATTTATAAAAATTGAAGTTGGCGAATTCTCCTCCTTCCTCTGGAATGATGAAGACAAACACTTTAATCAAATAAAAAAGTAAGAGTTCTTATTAAACTAGGCTTATAATAGTTAAGGACTGAGACTTACACATAAAAAAAAATATCCTCAAAAGACCTAGATGGATAAAATAACATCAAATAAGGAGACACTTATAAGTCTATTTCACCAAAAGTTGTGATCAACAAAGATAAAATCAATGTTTATTTTGTTAAAGAGATGAGTAAATTCCATATGACTGCTGAAACAAAACCTAAAACAGAAAATAATATTTCTTCAGACAATTAAATGCAAGAAATAACACAACAACGTGTTTATATGAAAGGGCCCCAGCAACCCTAATCCTCTAATAGAGGACCTAACAACCAATCCATGATCCCTAAGAGTTGTCTTAGTAATCACAAGAGTCTTCTCTAGGCTTAAGCTAAGAAAATACTCAGAAAACAAATCTGAATATTGTAAATTGATGAAATTTTGATAATTAACATAACAACACTAAAAATAAGTATAAAATCAATGACTTTTAATTACTTCATCTCTTAATTAATGTATGTTATTTTTATCATATTTTTAAAAATCTTCTAAGTATTCAAGATCCATATTTGTTTGAGATCTAAAATAAGAATATTATTACTCTACTGAATTGTTATTCACATTATGAGGTTGTTAATGAGTTTTTGAGTCTCTTAAATGAAATTTAGATTTTGAAGCTCTAAAAGGTTCCACTTTGAATTGAGTATGACTCTTTATGAAATTATTGCGAACTTATTCAAATTATTTTCTAATCTTATCTTAATCAACTAATTTAACTTGAATAGGGATATTCTTTTGTTTTTTGTACAATTGGAGATTGGCTTCAAATTGAGATTTAACTATTTTGTTCTAAAATCCAACATATGGTAACATGCCCTATCTATAATTTTGTTGTTACATTATTTTCTTTAGTTTCATGATGGGCAAAATAATTGTTATAATGGCTTCTTGTGGTATTTAATTACTTTGGAGAGGTTTAAGCAGTTTTTCTTTTATTAGGTGCAAGCAATTTAATAACTTTTGGATCTAATGATCTATTTGGAATAGTTTCAATATTTTAGATTGATAAAGAGTAGGATAAAATTTAATTTTTGCCATCTGTTGGTTTAATTTTAATTCTTAATTTTTTAGTTTATTCTTATCTAGTATTAGTGTTCGATGGTGTCCTTATGAATTCATTCTTATATTATTTTAATTATAAAAAACTTCTTTCTTCCAATCTTCTAGTTGAATCTAAACGTTTCTGAGAATTTTAGTGAGGTAATTTAGAAAAAACATCAAACTTTTGCAATCTAGAATCCATAATAATTATATTAAAAAAAAATATTTTCTTATTTTTTATAATTTATATAATTTTTGGAATTTTTGGAATTTCTAAAAATCTGTGTTTTCTTGATTATTGAATATTTTGTTAATTCCATAATAAAGTATAGAATTTAGGGTTTAAGAATTCACAAAATTCGGAGTTTCTAATTAAAAATAAACTCATAAACATTACTATGGGACATCTAAGTGCATTATTACGCAAAAACTGGATTCTATGGAAGCGAAACTGCTTTTGTTCAACTTGTGAATTGTTATTACCACTGATCTTGATATTAGCTTTAGGAGGAATAAGGTATAGTTTATATGTAATTAGATCTGTTGTTGATTCCTCGAACTTAAAAGAACAAGGATTTTTAACTCCTTAAGAAACATGGGCTAAGGGCGATCCAAACGTTCCAGTAACATTAGCTCCACTCATAGATGAAACTTCAATAAACAATCTCCTTATAGCGAAAAATCTAAGGAACACATCACAAACCATAAGTGAAAACCTGAAATCTTTAAACTCATCTGCAAAATTATCAGTATTACCAAAAATGAAGTAATAAACACAAATAACCATAGAAATTGTAAAGATAATTATCGTGCTTCATAAGAGAGATTTTGGTAAAATGGGAATGTAGCCTTGGGACCTAGCTTAGACAACCCAATTGTATAGCAATTAAAGAATATTTTTGAAAGTAATTACAATTTGCAAAAATAGATTATTATGACTATGACACAATAATATTCAAAAATAATGATGAATTAAATGACTATACAGCTGACAGATCATATGGAAATACAGATGTTCCAAGAATATGCTTTGCTGTCATGTTCGATGAAACAGCTGGGGCAAACACTTATCATTATTATTTGAGATTCAACTCAAGTGGTTTTGCAGATTATGAAATACCACCTACAAATTTAGCGGCTGTCGATCCTGTAAAATACTAAGACTATGATAAAGTCAATACTTATTGGGAATCAGGAATGTTAACTGTGCAAACTTTCATCGACAATCTGATTCTATAGTAGGAAACATCTGATAATTCAACCATTACACCATAGTTTTCATATGGTAATTATTAAAATAATTATAGTTCGTTAAAGAGAAGGTGTTGAGGATGAATTTGCAACATTTCTTAGGGGATAATTTGGAGTATATTTGATTTTACCATTGATAATCATTTATTTAAGAATGACCTACGCCATGATATATGAGAAAGAGAAAAAATTAAGAGAAGGTATGAAGATGATGGGTTTGAATAACACTTCTTTTTACCTTTCTTGGATCATACAATATGTGTTAATTTATACACTGATTTCAATAGTAGCTACAATTTTACTAAAATCCATAGTTTTTAAAAATACAGATGGATTTGTACTATTTCTCAATTATTGGTTATTTTGCATAGTACTTATATTCCAATCAATGTTTATAAGGTATAAATTAATTTGATTTTAGTGTCTTTTTCACTCGAGCATTGTTTGGATTGATTGTGGCAATTGTTTGGTATTTACTAATGTATATGGTGATCAGTTTAGTTGGTAGTGGATCTGAGATCGTCCCCCAATCTGCATATTGGGGAGCATCAGTATCTAGTCATGCAGCAATGTCATTTGCTTTTGATGTTATGGTCATGTTTGAAGCATAGGGAAGAGGAGTTTCTATGTCATCTATTGCAACAAAAGTTGAAAATTATGCAGTCAACATGGCTCTAATCATGCACATACTCAACATCATATTCTATTTCTTTTTATCAATCTATCTAGACTTAGTTTTTCCAAATGAATGGGGAAAGAAATTACATCCATTATTTTGTATTCCATATTTCAATAGATCATAAAGAGAAAGAGAGAGATTAAGAAAATAATCATCATAAGTTCATTAAGAAAGATATGAAGAAGTTGATCAAGCACTTAAAGATTAAGAGAATAGATCAGAGGTTTTATAAATATCTCATTTAACTAAAGTATATCCAAGTGGTAAATAAGCTGTAAGCAATGTCAATTTAACTATGTATACAGGTTAGATTTATGCTTTATTGGGACATAACGGTGCTGGTAAAACCACAACAATATCCATGTTAACTGGACTTTTAGATATTACAGAAGGATCTGCTACAGCCTATGGTTTAGATGTGGAAACTTAAATTGAGGAGATAAGAACATTTATGGGTGTATGTCCATAACATGATATTTTATTTGATAATATGACTGTCAAAGAACATTTAGAAATGTTTGCAACTTTTAAGGGAATGAAACCAGATGATATTCCTGCAGCTGTTAGAAGAATGATTGAAGATGTAGATCTTCTTGAAAAAACTGATTATTTGAGTAAGAATCTCTCTGGTGGTCAAAAACGAAGATTATCTGTCGCAATAGCATTTATTGGAAACTCCAAATTAATTTACCTAGATGAACCAACTTCAGGTATGGATACTAGTGCCAGAAGATATATTTGGGAAATGTTAAAAAATTACAAGGAAGATAGAATCATTGTACTTACAACTCATTTCATGGATGAAGCTGATTTCTTGGGAGACAGAATTGGTATTATGGGAGAAGGTAAATTGTAATGTTCTGGAAGTAGTGTATTTTTAAAAAACAAATTTGGAAATGGATACAATTTAACTATTGTTAAAGAGAGTACACTCACAGATTCAGAACCGATTATTGAGTTAATTATGAAAGTGTGCAGTGAAGCAGTTCTAATATCAAAGGTTTCTGCTGAAATCTTAATGTAATTGCCACTTACAGCAATTTCTAAATTTCCTACTCTGTTTGGTGAATTGGATAAGAATTCTAAATCACTCAAAGTATTAAGTTATGGCATAAGCATAACAACGCTCGAAGAAGTCTTTTTAAAAGTAGCTTAAATTGGTGCTGGACATCATTAAGTAAATGATTACATGGAAATGGAAGATAAAAATAATTAAGTAATGAAAGTAGATGATTTCGATATTGGGTCAATTAGAATAACCAATTCATTACAGCTGTTTTTCAACCATGTCACCTGTCTTTTAATCAAAAGAGGAAGATATTTCAAAAGAGATGTGAAGAGTCTGTGTTGTGAAATTTTACTACCATGTCTTATTGTATTGTTGGGTCTTATATTGATGACTATCGATTTTATAACAGAGCCAAAGATGATTGAACTTTCTCCTCCCTCTGCTTGCTATGATGAATTCAGTGTCCAATACTCTTGGGGTGGATTAAATTAACCAAATATCTTTAAAAATATACAAATGGATCTTTATACTGATACACAATAGGTTTTCGGAGATGCCAGTTTGACAAATCTTTAATAAATGGATGTCAATTATTTCAATACCTTTGACTTAAGGACCAATATAGGTTGGTACTATTTACAGAGTATTCAAAACAATAATTACGCCTATTATTTGTTTTCTAATACTATCTTCAGAGAAGGTCCTTTAGTTTTATAAAATCAGATGAATCAAGCAATATTGTAGTATGCCACGAATAAATCTGACTTTTAAATCAAGGTTACAAATTCTCCAATGAGAAAAACTTATGAAGAATTAAATGGTGCCAAGACTGTTGCAGGATTTTTGGCTGCTCTTGTGTTCTCAATGGGTATGGCATTTATTCCAGCTTCCATTATTTCTTATATTGTTAAAGAAAGAGAAATTAACATCAAGCATCAGTAACTAGTTTCAGGAGTTTCAGTGAAAGCGTATTGGTTTAGTAATTGGTTGATGGATTTAGGAAAACATGTAATACCAGCCATCGTTTGCTGTTTACTGATTCTGGCATTTGATATATCAGCATTGATAGAAGGAGAAAATTACGGATTTTCATGGATCATCTTTTTCCTCTATGGGTGGGCTATCATTCCTTTTTGCTACTTTTTTAGTTTTGCATTCAAGTAATAAGGAAATGCTATGTTGTTAAGCTTTTTCCTACATCTCTTAATTGGCTCTATTGTCAGTTTAGTGATATATATATTGAGATTGATTCCATCTACTAGAGATGCAGCAAAAGCTATATAATGGATTTTCAGATTGATTCCATCATTCTCATTTGCTTATGGCATATTGAATGCTTGTTCCAAAGACACTTATAAAGTACTTGAAGGATGGAGTGAAATGAAAAGTACTTATGATATGGAAGTTGCTGGTGGAGATATTCTCCTCTTAGCATTAACTGGCTTAGGATATATTATTCTAATCTTCATTATTGAATATTTTGAAGATAATGGATAATTATAGAAATTTGGATCTAGTGAAGCAAGTATCCCTCATATTCCAAAACCAGCAGATGATGATGTGGAATAAGAAAAAGAAAAGTGTAAAACATATTAACCACATGAAAAAGCAATATTAGTCAAAGATTTAAGAAAAGTATTTATGCTTGGATAAGGTTAACATAAAGTAGCAGTTGATCAAGTTAGTTTTGCAATTGATTAAGGTGAAGTATTTGGTCTACTTGGGGTAAATGGAGCTGGTAAAACAACAACTTTTAAGATTCTGTCTGGAGAATTAAAACCAACATCAGGAGAAGCATTCATTGCAGGAAAGAGTGTTATAAATGAATTAGAAGCAGCAAGAATAAATATTGGTTACTGTCCTTAATTTGATGCTTTATTGGATAATTTAACTGTTAGAGAACATATTGAATTATTCTCTGATGTAAAAGGAATACCGTATCATAAAAAAGATGATTTAGTGAATAAAAAACTTGATGAAATGGATCTTAAAAGATTTGAAGATATCTAGGCTGGATAACTATCAGGAGGTAATAAGAGGAAATTATCAGTTGCTATAGCCATGATTGGAAATCCTCCAATTGTATTTCTTGATGAACCTTCTACTGGTATGGATCCAGAAGCCAGAAGATTTATGTGGAATGTTATTTCAAGAATAGCTACTTAAAGAAAATAAAGTACTATTATTTTAACTACTCATTCAATGGAAGAAGCTGAAGCATTATCAACAAGAATAGCTATTTAAGTTAGTGGAAATCTTAGATGTTTAGGATCAGTTTAACATATCAAAAGTAAATTTGGTAAAGGATATGAGATTGAAATTAAATTAGAAAAACCTTCAAGAGAAGAAATAGCTGCAATCGTAACATAAATGGGTGTTTCTGTTGGTACAAGATTAAATCAAGAAAAAGCATTTGAGTTGTTGAGTAAATTGAAACAACAACATTTAGAAAAGGAAATCAATATGAGAGGATCAGGATCTCATATTTACAATGATTTAAGAAAGCCAGCTGCTTTGGGAGTTGAAACTTTGGCAGAATTCATTATTGTTGAAGGATTAGGCGAAAAATTACAATCTTTTATATAACAATCATTTGGACCATTTGAAATAATAGAACATTTTTAGACATTCTATAGATTTAGATTAGTGTCATAGGTTACAGTTAGTAATCTATTCAGTGGATTTGAAAAAAATAAAAAAGATATTAGAATATCACAGTATTCAATAAAGTAGGCTTCCATAGAGTAAATTTTCAATACATTTGCTACTTAAGATCACGATGGATAGTAAGAAGAACAACAATTAGTCAACAATAATTAAGTTGCTGTTGCAATTTAACCTGATGCTTAAGAAAGATAATTACTAAAAAAGAAATGATTTTTAATTTTTTGTATTTGACTTTTTTCTTAAAATTATTTTTGTTAGTTAGCTTTAAGATATCAAATGAAAAAATTTAATAATATTCATCAATCATTCTTGTCATTCTTATGTGAAAACAAATGCTTAATCTGATAATATTTGTTTCTGATTTCAATCACTACTTTAGCCAAAATTCCAACGATTACGAATACATCTTGTATTTCTCCTTCATAAATTTAATGACAAATCATTATGATAATTACCAAGAAAAGCCATATTAAAGTAGAAACAATAATACAAATAGCCATAAAGACCTTTTAGAAAAAGTAAATTATGATTAAACTCGCAATGAAGCATAAAATTAGCTCGATTTAAGTAAAATTTCGTTTGTTGGATTCCATTTTGATAAATGTATGCAAATTCTATCAAATTTTATTTTTTTGTAAAAATAAACACACAATTTTTACTTTTTTTTTCCTTCTCACTTTTAATAACAATTGAAAATTCTCAGTCCAATTAATTAATCATCAGAACTCTTTTAATTCAGTCAAGGGAAAAAACTTAAGAGCCATTCACTTGTCGAAACTAAGTAGGATAGATTGCATAATCATAAAAGATTGTAAGTATTATACCAAAGAAGAATAACAAACAAATTAAAATACTAAATGTACTGTTAAATAATATAATTGCTATCATTTTTTAGCTTATCCCTTTTTCTTATCACCTGTTGCTTTTCCTTTTGGTTGTTATTGTTCTTTGGTTTCCTTCTATTCCTTTGGTTATTGAGTTTATTATTTTTTTTCTTTTTTCTCATCCTTAACTTCAACTTCAGCATCTTCCTTTAATTTCTTGATACGTAACATACCTTATTTGGCTGACAATGCTGCAGGAGTGCTAATCATAGTAATTTAATATACTTGACTTCCCAAGCACCTCCGGCAATTTACATACCAGTTTAAGTGCATCTCCATATACCAATGGCTTGTCTCTTTAATGAATGCTAATAATTAATAATATAATTACAGCTCCTGTGAAGGTGTTGAAATATTTAGAGTGCTATGAAATTTCGAATTTCTTGATAATCTTTCTCAAAGAAGAACCATATCTAGTACCATACTTTCCTGTAATTCCCACCTTCTTAGTCTTTTTGGTCATTTCAAATAAAAATTAAAATCTTTAATTTATTTAGTTTAAATATTTGATCAAGGAAAGATGGTTTCATGTTATTTGTTTTCTAGATTTATAGTTGATAGCATTCCGGCTTTTGGGCTTTGGTTTCTCGACTTTTTAGAGATTCACAAATACATATTTACTTGGAACTAACTACTTATTTGTTAATCGATATTTTTTGAGATATTTGAGGAAAGATTCGATTACTTTATCGTAGTTGTTCTGAGGAAAGTAATTTGTGTACACAATCATCTTATCCATTCCTTCGACATCGAAAAAGGGTTCATTGGTTGTGTCATTTTCATATCCTGATAATTATTGTCCATTGTAGGAGGATTGTCTATGGTATGAACTATGTCGTGCTCCTTAGAGTATGTTAATCATAGCTGGATCAAAAAATACACTTCTTCTCTATTTTTATTGCCCATATTTTAGCATCTCTACAGGTTTCCGAAGAGGTGATTCTGCATAGAGGGGCGATGAAGCATGTTAACGCTACCTTACGCTTCTCCTTCTTGATTCTCCACCACCACCACCATGATAATTGGCAAAATTAAAAACTGTTGGTTCATTTCTTTTTTTTTATTTAATACTATTTTCAGGTGGAGATTCATTTTCTTCTGAACTTGATGATTGAGAATTACTACTACTTGACATTATTTTTTCAATTGATTTTTTAACAGGGATTTGTTTATTATTAGTTATAACTGAAACTAACTAAATACCATCATTAGCTCCAGCACTTCCATCAATCTCATTTATAGATTTTATCCTCTTTGAACTTTAAAATACACTTTCCTACCTGAACACATTCAACCTCAGACCTTTTCTAGTGAATTGACATCTCTCTTATTGAGCATCATAGAAAAGATTTTTCTTTACAACTCTCTCAAGATCAGGTTGATAGTGAGTGTATGGGCATCTCCACACGGAATGAGCTTCTTAACAACAATAGCATGATAAGGGTGTTTCGCCATACTCAAATAGGATAGAGTCTTTTAATTTATGAAATTATTGGAAGTCACTGAAATATGAATTTATAATCTTTAAGAATTGGCTTCTAGGAATATGATACAATTGACTAAAATCACAACTGATAGCTGTTCCATGCCTTCTTTCGGCTGTCAAAAATTCCAATTCACCAAAACATTCTCCCTTTGTGAATTTTTTCAATACTTTTCCAGAATCCTCATCTATTAAATTGACTTCACCCTTCCAAACAATATAAATGCAGCATTCATCTAAAGAATTTTAAGAGTATATTATTTCCCTTGGAGTATAGGATTGGAGTATTAAATCACATGCTATTTAAGGGAGTATCTCTTCTGAGAAATTTTTATTAAAAAAGGGAATGCCTTACATCACTCTAAATTGTACATCAGAAATTAATTCTTATTTTAAATTTGATGGTAATTTCTCTATTATGCTGGCAATCTCATTTTTTTATAATTAATCTTGTTTATGAAAATGATATTTTAGGTAATTTCTAATCCTACCTTGTAATTATTCTTACACTTAGTTGTTATTCATATACTGATTCACTAAAAGTAAGGTTCTTCTATACACTTATTTTTAAGCATCCATATTTGTGAATATTGAGCCAATGGAATTCATTGAAAAAGCGAAAATTCCACTCGAAAATATCATTAGAACAATTGCACATAATACTTCATAAACATTCTTCCCTGAGATATCTCCATAACCAACAGTAACCATTGTGGTAGTTGCCCAATAAAATGAATAAACATACATTTCAATGGTCTCTTTTTCTTGAAAGGGAACTTCTTAGGTCCATGATTATTCATTGATTGAAGCACTCTTAATACCTACATAATACCATACACAAGCCATAAAATGAGCGAAATAAAATGTAATAATGATTAGTTTTATCAGATTTACTATCTCAGTTAAGACAGATGATTCTACAAATGTTTCTTCATATTTATTTAAATACTTTTTTAATTTCGTAAAATTCAGCATGAATTGAACTAAAACTATAATCTCTTAAAATCCACCTACCTTAATCCCAGTGTCACTAATGACGAATATTAAAGTTATAAAGTATATTAAATCTTCATAGAGTTCATTGATCATATAAAATTTTAAAATTTGTGTTCTTTTTGTTATTAGCTTTCCTTAATCAAAGATACCTTTATTAAATTTTACAGCTAAGTCAGGAATGAATATATATGTTAAAAAAGTTTCAAAAGTATCCAGTTCTTAAGTTTATGAGGGCTTAAATGAGATTTTAAATGGTAGCCACCACAATAAAACAGCTAGTTAAATGGCTCGAAAGAACTCCCAAATTAACATGAACTTAGATGATGGATTGAACACAGGAAGCTTCCGAGCAACATTTTTTTTCATATCTTCATCCTAAACTAATTATTTTGATTTTCTCCAATTTTTCCTTTTAAAATAATTTTCTTAAAGACTATCTTTAATTTATTTATCCTTATTTTATGGGTAGATATAAGCTTTCTTTTTAAGAGTTGCAACAAATTACTTAACTTAATGATTAATTAACATCATTTTTATGATTCCACTATTTCGAACTGACTTTATTTTATCCCCAACATTATTTTACAAATTTACTATCTTCAATGATGTCAACTCCTTACCTGCACTATTTTGAATAGGATTATTAGAAAGACTAACATTCTTTTGCCTGAAATTTTTTTTTTATGAGCATATGTCAGGAAATTAAGATTCTGAATCAGAGTTTTCTTTAAAAGGCATGTCCTGCATATCCAAATGTATTAATTGGGGTCTAAATGAATCAGATATTCTGGAAGAGCCTATTTTGATATTGATATCGAACCTTGTCTCATAAGCTCATTATATAAGGTTTGATTAATCTCATCATTCATTTGATTTAACTAAAAAATATAATTTATAATTAAGGAATAATAATTGTAAGTAAGCTCGTATGAATTATATTTTGCTTCATTTAATTCGATCTAACTTTTTCATAGTCAATCCTAATCTTTTCTTAGTCAACTCTCCAAGAGATTCTGAATTTACTTACTTTTTTCCCTTCATGTATTTTCTATACCTGAGCAAAACTACTTCAAGGTTGTTTTGGGGATAATAATTATTGAAAGATTTCATTCTGTCTATGTTTACCACCAAATATTTTTGAAATTCCTATTTTATTAAATCTAATTAATTGAATGAAGAAGAAAAGGGTATTATTGTATTAGAGAGTGACTGCCGATTCTTGCCATTTGGAACCTCTAAAATCTAACCCTGGCTGACTCTATGAGGTACTTGATATACTTCATTTTAGGGCTCTAAATTACTTTTATATTGAGGGCTCGAATCACTATTTTGTTCTTCCTCGATATGAAAGAGTTGACCCTAAATTTTTTAATTCATTAAAGTAGGTGTTCTTGCTTTATGTCTCATTGGACTCTTTGCTGGTTACTCCTCCTAATCACGAATTGAGAGCTAGGGAACATTTTTGTATGTCTCATTCCCATTTTTATATGTTTCATTATTATCTGATGTTTCTGATTTAAGGGATTAATATTAGCAAAATGTTCTCTTTCTTCCTGATCTTTGATATTATTGCCTATGAGATTTAGTTTCAATGAAATTATTCATTATTAGTCTATCTCTATTTGGTAAATAGTTGATATTAGGGCAAACATTAAGTAAATGGTTTTCATGGCAACAATAACATTTCGTAATTCCATTAATTTAAGAGTATATCATCTAGTCCTTTAACTTATGAAATTATTCAAAATCAAACTCAGAGTATTTCACAATTTATAAGAATTTATCTCTTGAAATTTTCAAAATTTAACTTAAATCTTTACTTATTGCAGTATAATTGTGAGATTCTGATGTTAGGAATTCTCTTTCTCCGAATGATTCACCTTTACTTAATGTGGCCAGTACTTTACCTGACTAACATTCTACAATAAGAACTTCTCCTTTCCATACAGTATAAAGAGAACAATCATCAGTTTAGCCTTATTGAAATATAATTTCTTTAGGAGTAAAACATTGAATTTGCAAAGATTAGGATATGGTTGGAATGACATTGGGTGAGAAGTTTGATTTATAGAACTCTATTTCCTACATAATCTTTTGTTAAATGTTTTTCTATAAGTCGGCTTGAATATTTGAAGGTAATTTCTATATTAATGTGTCTAGTTCTTCATTTTTACTCTACATTTTGATATTTTCTTAATATTTCAGGTAGTTTCTAATTCTACTTTAAATTTGGGAATCCACTTAATTTTTTTTCATATACTAATTGATTAGAAGTAATGCTCTCTTATAGTTTTATTTTTCAGCATCCAAATTATTAAATATTTCTCCTATTTAATTTATAGCAAATGCAAACATTCCAGTCGAAAACATCATCAGAATTGTGGCACACAGTATTTCATAATTATTCTAAGCACTAATATCTCCATATCCTACTGTAACCATAGTTGTTATTGCCCAATAAAATGAATATAAATATAGAGCTATGCGGTCAGAGTGGATTAGATATTTTGAAGTCCATGAAATTTCATACACAGTCAAGGATTCTATTCCAACATAATACCAAATACAGGCCATACAATGGGCAAAATAAAAAACTAACATTATTAGTTATATTAAATCTATGATCTAAACATAACTCGATTATGTTGCAAGCATTTCTCCATATTTATTGACTTATTTCTATAATTTAGTGAAATTCAAAAAAAATTGTATAAAAACCATAAAAACCTGAATAATTTCCACTTCAATATTAATTTTCCTAATAACAATTAATTATGTAATTAAGTAAATAGTATCTACTTACACTTCATTAGACATATAATGTTTTATGATTTCTACCCTATCAATGATCATTTCTCCTTCCTTTATAAACCCAGAATTCAACTTAATTAAGATATCAAAAATAAAAACAGCTATGAGGCTTATTTCTAGTACATCAATTTCAAATACATAATTTGGTGTAAATGCTTTTTTGAAGGGTAGCCACCACATTAAAAACATCAGCTGTAAAGCGCGTAAAAAATTCCAAGCTAGGACGAATACACCAGTTGGATTCAACGTTGGGATTATTTCCAAAATTTAATTTTACGAAATTTAGTTATTTTTTTGAATGAAGAGAGAGTGCTTATTTTCAAGATAACTTTCTCTGAAGAAATTTGAGGACTTTGTGAGGAAAATTTTAGGTAACAGATGAGCTTACTTTCTTAAATTTTCTACAAACTTATGAATTAGTTTTTCTTTATAAATCATCTTCCATAGTATTGGGCTCTACCTTTCAAACCCCTGGTTTGGTTCCTCTTTCTCTTTCTTCATTAGGATATGTTTTTCACTAACTTTATTGAGCTCAAGATAAACATATTTTATTTACTTTCTTCACATGTATGCTTGTTCGAGGATTGGGAATTTGTTTTTATGGTTGCTGTAATTCTGAAGAGGGAAAGTTTAGTGATCTAACTGATTCAGTGTATTCTTTGAGAGGAGCATTCGTGAAATCAGCTTATATATGTTACGGTCTGAAAGAGTCACTCAATTTAGGTGAGACTTTTTCTATGTAAATATATACATGAACCGAATTACTCCATTAACAGCCCTGATTCTCGATTTTCATCCATTATAATTATTTACTTTCGATATAAAAAGTAATTGAGAGATTATTTTTGAATAACTTATATAATAATGAAGAATGAGTGAAACAATTTGTTTTATTTATCATATGTTCTCAAGTATTTAATTAAATTGTTTAAATTAAAATGGCTTAAAAATCAGGAATTGCCATGTTTTCTTTGCTGTGTTTTTTGACTGCTGCATTTTATGGAGTTTTCACTACCTAAAAGTACATTAACAACTACATATAGTTAACTCTATTTACAGACATTATGGTTTTTAATTGGAATAACTATTGCATTGTTCGCCCTTCAGGTTAGAAAGATCAATACACCATAACAACAGGATACAAGATTAAAACCTCGTCATGTTAATTTTAATGCTTTTGATCGGAATAGTGAATAATTGGGTGTGCAGCAAGAATTTTAGCGTACTTTTTTTATATCATTTTAGCTTCATAAATTGTGAATCGACATTCAGATCCATAAGAAGTCTAACAACAAAGGCATCTTCCTAAAAAATCAGACAAGGAGACAAGGAAATAAAATATGATAAATCGTAACACACTTTATAATTCGTTAGATTTTTAAGTAGAATAGGATCCAAATGATTTAATGAGAAAGCAATCAATGAATGCAAATAGAATGTATTATGGGGATGACACAAGATCCTAATTCAGCTAATCGGGGCCTCAAGCTCCATAAATCTAACCTTAAGCTTTATTTGGAAGAAGTTGCTACTGTACTAATATTTTATTATACAGAGCATGAAATCTAAAATAAATGTAAAGTAACAGAGGGACTTTTATCGAAAATGATCAAAAAAATGGGTGATGCCCACATAAGAGTAGAAGAGTTATTTTTCAATTCATTTCTTCCAACTTTTGTAAACGAGTTCAAGGATCATTTAGTAAATGTGAATAGAATGATGAAAGAACATTACTCATAAAAAATTGTAGAAATTGATATTTTTTTTGCCAATAAACCCTATGACATTAATTCTAATAAGCATGAAAAATCAATAGGAATGAAAAGCATAACATTAGAGGAGGTTTTCTATTTAAAGAACCAAATGAAGTTGAGACAGAAGGAGATAATTATTGCACCTCTTTCAGTTGAGAAGTTTGCCAAAGATAGAGCAGAATTCATAAAGGAATGTGATTTGCTTGAGGTTTTCTCTGAAAGCTTAGATTTAGGATTGTTGAATAGGAATCACATTACAGATAAGAAAACTATTCTTTTGAAATTGTCAGATTTTTGTGAAAATAATATCAAACCTGTATATCAAGCTGAGGGATTGGAGGAAAAATTTGCAAGTGATTACGAAGTAATTATTTGATCAATTTAGATACTTTTTACTGTTTTTATTAATACAATTATCTAATGCGTAAAATATGAGAAATCAAAACACTTAAAGGATATTAATAGCAATAATTTAAATTTATTGAAGCTAGTTGATGTTAGCATAATATCACTTGATTCTTTTGCATTAAAACTCTAATCAAGTGATTAACCAAGCAGAAACATCTTCATATAATAGAAATTAGAGTTTTAAAACCAAGAACCTTAATTTCATTATTATAGTGATTTTATAACAAAATAACTGTCTAGGGATTAAGATCAGAAGACTCTAAAAATAAATGAATATATTCTTCATACATCAAGGGTATTATATTGTATATCATAGGATTCGAATTCATTAAATGGTTTAGTGTGTTATTATTTGCTACATTTGTTGAGTATTTCCAAATTGTAACAATGGTAGCAATTACAACAGTTAGAAATGGATCAAAAAATGATTAAATGTTTAATAAGAATGGCAAAAGACCTTTCATATTTGGTCACAATTATTTGAAACAAAAATTATTATTCATTAAATTTGAAAAAAATCACAATGCTAAAAAACTATTCCGAAAAATTACTTGGCAGGCAGGAATCTGCTTTATCCTTTCACTAAAGTGCAGATCAATAAGAAATTAAACCATCTACGTAACTCTTGTCTAAAATCAATAAGAATTGGCTTTTTTTGATCTACATTGCAAGCCAATTATTTTAATTAATGATAGGATACTCTTTAGTTCAATAAATCGATATAATAACAATAGCTACTTAACGTTGCATAATTACAGTTATAATTACTCTACTGTATATTCAATTCTTTGACAATCAGCAATTTCAATTTGATTAGAATTACATAAGAACATTTGGTTTTATGAGTGCAGCTCAAGTAATTGCTTCACTGATGGGATTGTTGGGAATGCAAGTATTCCTATTTTCAGAAGTGTGCACATTTCATTAATTGACTGCTGGCTATACTTTAGTTTTACAGCACTTACTCGTTTAACCTGGAAACAACATGAATCTCTTAATTTCACTAATTTAAACCCTATCAACACTACTATTTAGTGCAAATATTTTATATGTTATTGTTTGCTTATTCCAACCATTATGTTTGGCTTTCATTTAAACCTTAAAATACCAATTCACAACACAAATATAGTAGTTTTCATTGATGTTATACACCAATCTCATAGGACTACCTGTGTATGTTCTCCTGAATCTTTTTGCATAGACTGTGCAGAATGTCTTTGATATGACATTTTTTATGTAATAGCATTTATTATTGTAAGTGAGATCCTTTTTATGTGTTTACTATAGATGGTAGCCTACTTGGTTGTCAATGAATTAGTAGCTCAGTAATTGCCATAATTGTACATTTGGGCTCTTTCAGGTGTTGTGACACTCTTATCTCTAATTGTGTAGCTAGGATATTATTAAGTGCCCTTAGGATACGAATGTTTGTCTGTCCTATTCATTGTATTCACTTCTATAGGAATGCAAAAAACACAGAATTGAGTTTATTTTGATATGTATAATTATCAATAGTCAATTGGCAAGTCTTAAATAATTTATTCTTGTTCTGCTCTGGTACGAGAACCAACAAATTGATACAATTTCAAACAATAATATACCCCTGGAATCAACATCAATGAACCAATGAAAATGAGTGGGAGATACTATTTATAATTCGAGGGCTGTAAGCAGCAAAAGTACACACCAAGAATGAAGAAAGTCAGCCCCATAATTGTTAGCATTATGGTGATGGCAACAATCTTTTTAGCATTAAAAATACTCTTTTTGGTAATGACCACAATGTGAAGAGAGGCTGCAACTACATATCTCTTTATTGAATAGATATAGGGATATGTCCATCATCTTTTGAAGTGTTTTACATTTCAATATCATCCATTGATCCTATTTTTTATGGTTTCATTAAAATTATAAAAAATTGTGACTTCATTATCCTTTTTGAAAATCTTAGTATTACATAATATTTCCTTTTCAAAGATGCAGAATTATAAATAAATTTATTCGTTAATCAATGTTGCCTGCCCATGAATAATAATCTCTGCGAACTCAATTAATCAAAATCAAAGATAAATTACTCACACTTTCTCAAGAGTTAAATCGATTTGAATAGCCTACAGAGACTGCTCATTTCTACAAGGAAGATGATGTGTAATCAACCCAAGAAAGTGAAGAAAAGTGTATTTTCTGTATTTAAAGTTAAGCATTTGAAAAAGTGACTCCCAATATATAGAGAAAAGACTAGCATTGTTTTAAAAAGACAAAACCATTATTCAAAGTACCTGGAAAATCTATCATCCATGAACCAATGCAAAGAGTAGTTCGATAAGTGTTTAGTGTAAAAAGAACTGCAAGACCTCTAATGAGAATCATTAGGTATAGCCCATAGAGTGAGAAGCGATTGATATTAATAAATTACTCACTATTATGATATATATTCTAAGTAAAAGCCAATAATGACTGGATTTTTTCCTTGATTTATCATTTTTAGTTGGCTTCTAACTACATAGAGTGATTCTGGAACTAGGATTTATTCAGTATGATTAGAATTGCATAACACATAACCTTACCTATCCCTCATTCCAAATTTTAGGTGGGAATTATCCCTTAAACTAAAATGAACCTATTGTAAGGGTTGCAAACGAATAGTGAAGAGAAACTTTCCCTGCAATATTCGATACTTTGAGATATGGCTTAAAAGTTCATGATTATCTAAGTGAGTATTTAGGTAGTAGAGAATCTCACAATTGACCATCTCATTGAAAGACTCGTGTAATGAGATCTCAGACAATGACCATTCAAGTTTCTAATGTTAGTGTGTTTTGAGGTCAGTGAGTTCTGGTTCTTGGATATCGGGAATCATTTTTGAGATGAGCTCAGAATCAGTGAGATTTGGTTCAAGGATGGATTCTGTTAAGATTTATTTTTAAGCCTCCAACATGGCATCAAAGCATCTTTAGAAGAGAGTCTTAGTACGTGGAACTGTCTGAGCAGAGTATGTAAATTACTTCATAAAATAATTATCAATTAGCAAGCAGTGCTAACCTAACATTGTTACGACAGGAGGGACACTAAGGTTTTGTATTGAGCCACATTTCAATGCACTCTTAGTGAAAGTAATGGTTGCATTGTGGTAATTGAACCACAATGTTCTCAGGCTCTAATTCTTAAAGGCAAATTGGGCAGTCAATTGGTTGAGGTTAGTTGTATTCTGTCCACTTGCCTTGCTTCAATTTGCTTAGTTCCTCTGGAGTGAGTCCTCTCCTTACATTAAGGAACCAAGGGTCTCCACCAATCAGACCACAGATGACGATTAGAACGAATAAAATTATGACGAGAAATGAGAATGCATAGCAAGCAATATTGCAAAGCAAAAATATATCGAATATCCAATTCGCGCAACCATATACTTTGGGGTGGGTTTCGAGTAAGTTAACAATTTTAACTGTAGCCATGAATACTGTAATTTCATATTCGTATGCACTTTTTTTAATATAGAATCTAATAGTCATCTATTATACCTGTAGAGTGCAAAACAATTTTCAACTCTTATAAAAAGTATAGCAGCTAGAGTCATGAGGATTCGTGATTCGTCGGCTTGCATTTATGGCCATCGAATAAATATTAGTATTGTAAATGAGAGGGGTAGGACATATTTGTATGTGAATGCAAGTATTTTAAGGAGCATGATTAACATGACTTATATAAATTTAAATTTTTTGAAATGCAACTTAAGTACAGTTGCAACATAATGCCAGCCTAAGATGGCATGTAAAAAGTTAGTGGTTTAGCGTGGTCATACAATGGATAGAAACTTGGTGTTTGTACCGCAGATAGAGTAACTATTGATAATAATTTAGAAAATATTACTATACAATGACCAATTAGGGAAAGAGGATTCATTTCCCACTAAGCCATCAGATAAGACATAGTAGAAATCTTATGTGGTGCGTGCAATTGAATTTTCACCAGATTCTCAACGAGTGGCAGTGGCACAATCGGATAACATAGTTTATGTGTACAAGATTGGAGCCAAATTCAAGGAGAAGAAGACTATCTGCAACAAATTCCCTGCTTCATCTTCGATTACTACAATAGTGTGGCCAGTATAGAGAGACAATGACATCGTGTTTGGATTGGCTGAAGGAAAGGTGAAAATAGGATTTTTGAAAAACAATAAGTCTCAAGTAGCATTCAGTACAGAGTCATATGTTGTCAGTATGGCCACTAATCGAGATGGTGATGTTGTAGTATCTGGCCACTTGGATGGGTCTATTTACAGTTACAATTTAGACACACAGCAATCACAGAAATTAGTAGTACATCATTCAAACCATATGCTTTGGCATATGGATAACATGTGTCTGCTGCAGGAAATGATTAAAAGGTATCCTTTTACGATATTTACGGGAACCTTATACAAAGATTTGATTATACATAAGATGAAAGATGTAAGGATTTCTCTGTAGGAGCTTGCAGTCCTAATGGTGATATTATTGTGTTAGGAAATTTTAATCGCTTCTACTTATACACATACAATCAAAAAAGAGGTTAGTGGGAAGAGATCGGGGTAAAACACATAGAAAATTATTATACAATTACAGCACTATGTTGGAAGAATGATTCATCAAAATTGATAACTGGATCACTATGTGGTTCTGTTGATGCATGGGATATATCAATGAAGAAGATCAGATTCAAGGGTAAGTATGATCTCAATTATATTGGACCATCTTAAATTGTTATTCAAGTATTGGCTACTAATCAATAAGCAGTAATTAGATCTTCGTAGGCTGAAATTTCAAAGATTGATATTAAGAAAGATAGATATGTTGTTGCTAAAACACATGAAACTCTGATTGTAGGAGATTTGGCTACTGGCAAGACATCTGAAGTTAGTTGGAGAGGTAGTGGAAATGAGAAATTTGATTTCACAAATGAGAATATTTGTATGGTATTTAATGCTGGAGAATTGGCACTCATTGAATATGGTGATGATAAAATATTGGGAACTTGCAGAACTGAACATATGAAAAACTCACTAATTAGTGCTAAAGTCAGTTATACTCCTCAGAACAAAACTAAAGTGATAGCATTTCTTTTGGACTTATAAACCCTTTAGATTTAGGATCTGACCACTAAAAGTGTAATAGCAACAATTGCACATGATACAAAGATTGATTTTCTAGAATTAAATTCTCATGCTAATCGTCTAATATTTAGAGATAAGAGAAGATAGTTATATCTATACTCAATTAAAGATGCTTTTAAACATACACTTTTGTCTTTTTGTAATTATGCCTAATGGGTACCTGAAAGTGAAGTGATAGTAGCATAAAATAGAAATAATTTATGTGTATGGTATTCTATAGAAAATCCTGATAAAGTTACACTCTATTCAATTAAAGGAGATGTAGAAGAAATCGAAAGAATTCCAAGCACACCAAGCTAGGCAGGTTCAACTTCAGTTATTGTTAATGAAGGATAAAATAAGGTTGCTTACAAATTGGATTAATCACTTATAGAATTTGGATTCTCAATTGAGGGAAGAGATCTTGAGAAAGCAGCATCAATTTTGGATAAATTAGAACTTACTCCAGATACTGAGGCCAACTGGAAGGTACTTGCCTAACTTTCACTTGAAGAATAGAATCTTTCTGTTTCTGAACATTGCTATGCAGCTTTGGGTGATGTTGCCAAGGCATCATATTTAAGAAAGATCAATCGTCTTGTTCTAAAATATCAGGAAGAAACAGGCAAGAAGGATGGATTGTCATACTTCAAGGTGCAATCCAAACTTGCAGTTTTGGATAAATAATTTGGAAAGGCTGAAGAACTCTTACTCAATCATAATGAAGTTGATGGTGCTATGGAAATGTATTAAGAATTGCATAAATGGGATGAAGCTATCAAAATAGCTGAAAAGAGAGGCCATTCTTAGGTAAAATTACTCAAAGATAACTATTATTCTTGGCTTATTGAGACAGGACAAGAGGCAAAAGCTGCAGAACTTAAAGAAAATGAAGGAGACTTTATTAGTGCTATCACTCTATATTTACAAGGAGGATTACCAGCAAAAGCAGCTAATATAGTATTCAATTGCAATATGTCGTTCCCACAAGATTTATTAGAAAAAATAGCATAGTAATTAGCTGCCAGTGGAATGTATGAGAAGGGAGGTGAATTTTATGAATAAATGGAGGACGACTAATTGGCACTCAATTGCTATGTTAAGGGTAATGTATTCAAGAAGGCTGTGGAGTTGGCAAAACGTAAAGATCCAAAGCTTGTAAAACAATTAGAAGAAAGTTGGGCTAATTATTTGGTGGAAAACAAGGAAACAGAGAGTGCCATTAACCATTATGTTGAAGCTGGAAAATTCTAGAAAGCTATTGAGGCTGCAGTTTACAGTAGATCTTGGACTAAAGCTATTCAATTACTCCAAAATCAATCAGCTGAAGAAGCTAGACCATACTATAGATAAGTAGCCAAACATTATGAAGATGTCAGGTAATATGATTTGGCAGAGAAGTATTACATTAAGGCAAATTCTCCTATTGAGGCATTTGAGATGTTTGTAAAAGCAAGCAAATGGGATAAGGCACTCTCAATTGCAAGAGAGCACTTGCCAGAAGAACAGATTGTGTAATTGTATTTACAACAAGGTAAAAAGTTTGAGGAAGTAAACAAATATAAGGAGGCAGAGAAATTATATTTAACAGTTTAAGAATACGAAACTGCCATTTAAATGTATTCTAATCTCTCTCAATATGAGAGTGTAATAAGAATTGCAAGTAAATTCACTCCATAGAAATTGAAGGATATTCATTTAGGAATAGCAAAGAAATTAGAAAGAGAGAATATTCTCAAAAGAGCAGAATAACACTACATTGAAGCTGGATCATGGCATTTAGCAATGTAGATGTATAAGACACATAATTAGTGGGAGGAAGCAATTAGATGTTGTAAATTATATGGATCAGAAAAAGAGACATGCTAATAAGCAAAATTATGGGCAGAATCATTAGGTCCAGAAGCAGGATTAAAAATGTTACAAAGACTTAATTTAGTAGATGCTTTAATTGAATATCAATCTGATAGACATGAATTTGAGGAAGCATTCAAGTTGGCAAATTTGCATGCTAAACATAAATTACAGGATGTACACTTTAAGTATGCCTGCCACTTGGAGGATGAAAGACGTTATAAAGAAGCTGAAGAAAACTTTATCAAGGCTGGGAAGGCATCAGAAGCTATCAATATGTATGAACACTTGGGTGACTACACAAGTGCATTACAGGTGGCTAGACAATATGAACCACAATCAGTCACTTAAATCCTCATCAGTTAAGCTAAGTTTTTCATTGAGAAGAAGGATCTACAAAAGGCAGAATAGGCATTCATTTAAGGTAAAAGACCAGAATTGGCTATTAAAATGTATACTGATTAGGGTAATTATGCACAAGCATTGAGAATAGCTAAGAGTCATGCACCACATATGGTGGCTGAATTGAATAATAAATACACAAATTAAGCTAATTCCTATAATATGAGTGGTGAAGAATTGTATCAATCAGCATAAACATGGGAAGAGTAAAGAGATTATCTCAAAGCAATAGAGATCTATTTAGAAGTTACACCATAAAATACATAAAATGAAGAAGTGATGTCTAGAGCCTGGGAGAGAGCTGTTCAAATTGCATCCACTTATGATAAGGACAAGTATCCTAGAATAGTGGCCTTAGTATGCAAGAGATTAATTGAAATTAAGAAACTTGATACTGCAGCTTATCTTTATGAATAAGTTGGATAATATTAAGAAGCTGTTACAACTTATGTTTAAGGAGAAGAATTTGAGAAAGCTAAACAGGTTGCTTAGATGATTAATAATAAAGAATTAAATAATAAATTAATGGACTACATTACTAAAGCTTAACGATAATTTGCTGCCAAATCAGGTTAAGCCAGTACTATGATTGAAACAGGAGATGTGGCTGCAGCTATGGAAATGTTAGCATAAAAGAATGACTGGGGATAGTGTTTGTAATTAGCTGACAAACATGGAGCAGAGTATCTTAATAAGTATTTAATGAGATATGTCAAAACAACTATGTAATAGGGTAGATTTAGTGATACAATTTAATAATTAGCTACTTATGGAATGCCAATAGTTTAATAAAATTATCCAGTTTATAAGAATTTAGCTATTGAAATTTTTGTTGAATGTGATCCCAAAGAATTGAAATTATTAAGACAGGCACTTTATGGTTTCGTATAGGGATTAGAGGCAGCTCATGAACTCAAAAGTGATTTAGGTAAAGAATTCCAGAGATATGCATTCTTGGCACACTTATTAAATTTGCGCAATCAGTATGCTGCTGATGGAATAAGTAAATTGCATGCGCAGACCTGTATTTCACTTTTGAGGTACTGCGATCTAGTTAGAATTGATTAATTGTATTTGGATGCAGGAAGAGCAGCCAAAAAGATTAATTAATTGGGTCTTGCATTTGTCCTTCTTAACAGATATCTTGACATATATGAAGTCATTGAAGATCCAGATAATAATAATGGATTAGGAGATGGAACAGAATTCTAAAATAGTGATTTACCATCTCCCTATGATGTACCTATGCCAGACAAAAATTTAATAGCTGATAAAGAAAAGGAGGAAATCAGAGATTGGTTATTGTAATTATCCCTTAACTAAAATCAAGAACCTGTATTACCAACTCGTGCATGTGAGTGTGGGTATCAAATATATGATGCTTCATTAAGGTAATAATAAAGTAATCTTTAGATGTTATAAATGCAAATAGACTTGGGAACCATGTATCATAACAGGATGGCCACTCATTAAGGGATAAGCAATAAATTGTTAATCTTGTGGAAAGGGAGCACTTAAAGATGCATGGAATACCTATTTATCAGCCTATCCTACATGCCCATGGTGCAATAAACATGCCAAATGACAGTTATAAATATATAATCATTATAACAATTGCTGTTTCTTTGCCATTGCAGGGATTTTGACACTTCTGTAAACAAAAACTCCAATAGAAAATACTCCAAAAACTATTCCTAAAGTCACTACACCAACTATGTAGGAAATTGCATTCTTCCAATTTATTCCTGGATAAATAACCCTATCAGTAATCAAAACAAATGTCATATTAGTAAGTAAGTAGCATACTAGTATCAAAATTAGTATTATAGATTATCTACATTAATAAGTATTTACTTCCACTCGAATTTAATGTCATTTAATGCAAATTCAACTAAAAGTAACAAACAACTGATTCCATGTACATCTATGTTAAGGAGCCATGCTGTTACTCCTTCAACATGATCATTTGGAAAAATGTATCCCCAATACATGAGCATGATTGGCACTTCTAAGCAGAATGCAACAATAAATAACCATTGTGTTAACTGCCATAAACTATCCCTGAATCTATTTTTGAATATATTCTCGAGACTTGCTAAAGTGAAATAAAAATATGTAGTGTAAGCACCCCAAAGTGTGAGGTATAAGAAATTTTGAGAAAAGGTTGGAGTGACTACACTAACCTGTAGCAGTGCAAAGATCATGAATAGAGCAGCAAATATCCTAAATCCTGCTAACACAGTGAGGGACACCCTATGAGATTGATTTAGTTCATTTGTCGTAGGAATGAATTTTATCATTAATATATGATTTTGCCTATTAAATATGACAATTATAGGGATTTTGATGTCAACCGTCAATTGCATGAATAGGCCAGAGATTTTCGAACTGTGTAATAGGAATTGCTCAAACAGCAGTTATATGATTAGCAACAAGAGATGGAACGAAGACGTCGTTCCCTCACTACTCAGAAATAGAAGGAAGAACAATTGTTTCTGTAGAACCTATAAAAGTAGAAAGCGATGCATCTCTACATGGAAGGGCGTAACAAGGAGTATGTGAAGAACGACCTGTCTAAATGGTATGAAAATAACCTCAATAATTAAAGAGCAGATCAGGAATAGAGAGTATTCTATCCTATATGATATAGAGGCAAGAACAGTTTCGGTTAGAGTAGCAGATTGTTGAGACTGCCAAATTTGGATAGACTATGGCCAAATTGTATGAATAACAAAAAAAAGATTACTTTAAGTAGGTTTCAGAGTAGTAGTACACTTAACATTAAATTAAGAAGTAGCAATAACGTTACAATAAAAAAATTGAATAAAACCTCTATCAAGAATAGGTTGATTAGGAGAATGAAAAAATCCAACAGAAACTTAATGGCTATAAGAAAGTACAATTATTCCTTAAATAGTTCTACGAAGATGTGTCTCAGAGGCAGGCTCAGTTGCAAGCAATGTATGTAGAAAATTCTCACGATCCTAAGGCAGCTATAGATGACATCATACAAAAGAACATGTAACTGAAGCAGCAAAATGATGAACGAAATTATTTGTATCGAAAAGAATTGGAGAGTAAGCAAAAAAAACAATACAATTCCATACTATCAATGTAATTGCAAGAATCTGAACAAAAAAAGCATAAAAGTAAGTTGTAGGCACGTTCTAATGGATATTCAAATTAGGATGTATATCGTAGTTTTTCAGAGCGACCTGACTCTGAGAAAATATCAACAGTTGATTTGTACAATCCTCTCACAAACCCAAACCCCAATCAAATACAAAACCCATACCTCCTGAAACAATTGGGTTTGAATTTGAATGAGATTCCCTCCCCTGCCTATACTCGCTCTCGATTGGCTTCAGTGGGTAGATGCAGTGTGAAGAGCGAAAGAGAGTGATTGAACTACATTAATGCGTTATTATAAATTATAAAATGAATCAGGCTTGCTCCTACAAGTACTGCACAAATACAGCCATCCTGGAGAGTGACATCACTTGTCCTGTATGTTCGAATGTGAGATATTGTTCTCAGAAATGCAGGGATAATGACTGGTACAGATTGTTGTTATGGCAGGACTCTTACTCACAAATTGAATTGCTAACCAAATGGACTTCGATCAAAGTCAGATCTTAATGACTCAGCATCTACTCTAAAATCTATCCGTAGAAGTCCAGAGGATTTCGAAATTATTGTGAAAGATAATAGACTCGAATTGGGTAAGGGAAGTTATGGATGTGTGAAGTTAGTAAAGGATAAATAGAGTGGATAACTCTATGCTATGAAAGTGGTAATCAAATTCCACTAAAATAGATGAACAAAAAGCAAATTTTCGAGTACTGTTCAGTTGAGAACCTAAAGAGGGAAATCAAAATCCAGCGACGTCTACAGCACCCGCATATCACTAAGTTGTTCCATTATTTTGAAGACAAGGAGAATGTGTTCCTCATTCTTGAACTAGCAGGTACACTTATTCACTAAATATAAGAGAATGGCAGTTTGTTCAGCTACATTAGGAAACGTAGGAGACTACCTGAAAACGAGGCTTTTGTTTACTTCTTTTAGACATGCTTGGGAATAGATTACCTTCATAAAAAGAACATTATTCATAGAGATCTTAAACCAGAGAACCTATTATTAGACAAGGCAGGTAATATAAAGGTTTGTGATTTCGGATGGTCTGCTGAAACTACTTAAAGTGGAGAAAGAAGAACCTTTTGTGGTACATTAGACTATATGGCTCCAGAGATGATTTCAAATAAACCATATGGTTTTACACTTGATATATGGTGTTTGGGTATTTTACTTTATGAATTACTCCATGGTTATGCACCATTTAAAGGTAGAAGTGAGTTTGAGAAATGCAATAACATTATAAAAATGGCTCCAATTGATTATGATTCAACATTGTCATCTGAAGCTAGATTATTAATACAGGGCATATTAAAACTAAATCCATAGGAAAGATTAACAATGTCATAGATATTTGAACATTCATGGATGAAGAAGTTCTATGGCAGCTATGGAATAGATCTGCGTTCATACTTATATAAAGAGGACAGAAGTCATGATAATTCAAATAGATCTATTTCACCATAAAATGATGATATTCTCACTCGCTCATTCGTCAGTAAGCCTGCTTAATCTAAAGAAATCGAAATAAATAAAAACTTATCAAAAAGTTCCAATTATCCCAATTAATAGAATGGTAATGCAAACGGAAAATCGACTGCTGCATCTAATTACTAATATGATGAATTTAAGACAAGAGTGAGTAGGGTGTCTTAAAGACATCAAATGGTGAGAGAAATTCAAGCACCTGCTCATTAATAAGAAGAAGGATTCATGGATAAAGTATTTTCAGCATTTGGATGTTTGAGTAGGGAAAAACAATAATCTCATAATTATTGATATGTTAAGGACACAATACTATATTTTTTTTCAGCATCATCAATTATTTTTTTTCCAATAGTTTTCCAAGTCTTTATCCAATGCATTCATGGATGCACCCTTCCTCGAGAAGTAAGCATCCAAGTCACCATCTAATCTTGAGGTGGCTTATCATAGATCTAATAGCCATACCATGATTGCCCCCCACTTATTATCCACTCTTGTATTATTCCAATTGTTTATCCAGTCTATTCTGTAAATCCCCTTCCCTACTCTCTTTGGTCTGGAATCGGCGGCGACCTGTTCTGAAACTATTGAATTTGCCTGTCTTCTTGAAACCAAATCTCTTCTTGCTGACTTACAAAAATTTGAAAAAAGTACATTAATCTGAATTCTCCCTACTGAATTTCCTCCTTCTGAATTGTTGGCCATCTCCTCTTTATCTTCTATCTCCACGGAAAGGTCTGTTTGAAGACCTCTAATTGTTTCCTCTGAAATTTCTCATAATTTTTTATTAAAATATCTATAAATTATCATAATAGGTATAAATGGTAACGAATACTTCTGATATTTCTGTTTGTATTTCAAGATTATAAATAAATACAATATTACTACACAGAATATCCAAAACAATCTAAATCTATTGTTTCTCATAATAGGTGTACCATAATGTAATCTTTATGACATCAGAATGCCTAATTTTATTAAATTAAATACCAAAGGGCTATGCTTTTCGTAGTTTTTCATTACACCAATTTCCTATTAATTCTTTGATTTCTTGAAATTCTAAATCATGTTAGAGTTCATGGTAACCTAATTCGAATAATTTGATAGCTTTATCTTAACTTCCGCATTTTTCATAAAATCTCACACTTTCTTAATAACTCGATACAGTGTCTAATTTTCCATGTAGTAATAAGATTGGGAATCTAAAATGTTAAGCATTTGAATCCACATAATTGAGTGTTTCCAATATACTCTAAGCCATTCCAACTCCTAATAAAGGCATCATCAACTTTTCTTCAAAACATCTTTATATATGTTGATCGTTCTTGCTCAAGCCAGTAATGTTCAATTTTGTATTAATAACTAAATCCTACAAGATTACATTTATGGTACCTCCATATACTGTCCAAAATATTTGACGGCAATATATTTTATCCCCTTTAATCGCCTGTCCAATGGAAATCCCAACATTGGAGCAGTAGTGAAAACCCCGCTAACTTTTAATTGTGGATTTCTCAATAGGAAACTAATCACTAATAATCCACCCATTGCATGTCCATATAAAAATAATGGTAAATCCTTTGAAACTTATCGCAAAAGCACTTCAATATCCATATGCAATTCTTTCAGTGTTTGCGATCCTCTTGGACCACCTGAGTATCCAAATCCTCTTAAGTCAATGAGGTGTACAGAAAAATTGAGTTTTGCAAATAAATCTGCTACCTAGATAGCTGTAATTTTACATGTAGAAACCTCCCTTAATGCTCCCCGAATCCATGAATGATACATAATGAAGCCTTCTTTGTGGGAGGATCAAATTTTGTATAATATAGTCTCAACTCATCCCCATAACCTCCTATGTATCCTCTCATGACTTTGTAATCTGTCATAGGGAATTCACCAATGAATTTTGAGTCATCTCTAAAATAATCATTAATTGACTCCCATTCTTAAAACATTAAATATTTAACCGATTATGAAATTGGCTGATCATAAGAAATTTTCTGTCCATTTAGATATGTCTGCACTTAAGTAATATATTCAAGTGACTCATCCTCTTTCAACAAAAAGGAAGAATGAAACCACGCCAACCAGTCCTAATACATCAGCTCGTCCATCTGAGAAGAAATTCAAGCCTGTTCAGCCCCTACACACCAATAACAATGCTATAACAATAAAGAACATAATTTCCAACTTCAAGAATAGAGCCGACAAAGAGAACCTAAACAGCCCCATATCAACAATGTCTAAATTTCCTCTTCTTGTTGATCAATTTGCACGATTATATAATCTTTCCCCCAGTGAACTAAATGAGTTATTGACTCTTAAACAAGTATCACTTGCAATTTACTTAAGGTTTATTACTACAAGCAATCCAAAATGTCATCGACTGGTTAGAATGGAGAATACGTATGTTACGCGAAAGATCACATCAATTACTAATATGAAATTATTAATCTGATAGGGCAGGGTAGTTTTGGGTAAGTGTTTCAAGTTTTAGATCATAAATCTTAAAAAACATTTGCTCTGAAAATTATAAGAAATTAAGAGAAACTTAAAAAATAAGCCCAAGTTGAAGCAAATTTATTATAGATGATTAAAGATAGAGATCCTCTGAATCAATCTTATATTGTTAGAATTGAAAATAAATTCCTGTTTCGGGGGCATCAATGCATTGTTTTCGAGAAGTTGGATCACAACCTCTTTGAGGTATTAAAACAACAAAAATTCAGAGGATTTGATTATGACACTTTAAGAAAATTTTCATATCAAATACTCACTGCCTTAAACTACCTATCTAGTTTAAAGATTGTCCATTGCGATCTGAAACCAGAAAATGTGATGGTCCAAGATTCTAAAGCAAAAATAGTTAAATTAGTTGATTTTGGTTCTGGATGTACAGAAGGCAATTAAGTTTACACTTACATATAGAGCAGGTACATATAACTTTATTTTAGATATTATCGTGCCCCTGAAGTGATGTTTGGACTTAAATATGGCCTTGAAATAGATATGTGGAGTTTTGGATGTTTGGTCGCCGAAATACATACTGGTCAACCAATATTTCCTGGCGATAATGAGGTTGAACAATTTAATCTCATTATGGAAGTAATTGGAGCCCCTCCTGCTGAGTTTGCTCTTTCATGTCCAAGAAGAAAACATTTTTTTGAGGATAATGGCTTACCTAAGAAAACTCTTAAAATTTATAGGAAACCTCAATCGGTCGATTTATCTGAGGTGCTGAAAACGACTGATGATGATTTTGTTGACTTTTTGATGAGGTGTTTTACATGGGATGCTTAATCAAGACTCAAACCTCATGAAGCTTTGAATCATCCTTGGCTGCAATCGGTAATTCCGAAAAATAACTTTGATAAATTCAAAACAAAAATAACCAAGGAAACTGAAACTAACTTTTTTTAAAAATCTAAAACATAGTAAAACACATTGGTCAAAGAATTTGAGAAGAAATTGTCAAAAGATAACTTATTTTTAAAGCTATAGCATACACGTGCCCTCATCGCAAACAATACTTTAGAGAATAAACCAAGTATATTCATATATGTAATTAGGTTTGAGTTCAAGATATATTAATGAGAATCCAATATCTTCAGAAAGAATTAGAAATAATATAGCACATTCCATTCATCAGATTCTATCTTGTAGATCTAATAATGCCAGCAATACTCAATTCTTTAGAAAACCGTCTCTTGGATGATTTAATTTACTTCATATAAAATAGTTAAATCAATTAATCTTAACCAAAGTTTGCTTCTAACTAAAGATTGTAGTATTTGTCTTAACTTCACATATCTATTGTATTTTCTTTAACAATTGAGTGTTGTGCTTTTGATAAGGTCGTGCTGAAACTGTAATTGAATTGCTAGATTATCTTACTGATTTAAGGGGAGAGATCAGGTTGATTTGGGTTTGCAATCCAAATACAGGTGATTAAGCAGGAGAATTTCTTTTTAGATTTGGAAGTGAAGCAAATGATTAGGTGTAAAAGTTCTATTTAAAAGGAGTAAAATTTTATTAATGAGTTCCTTGAAGGCAAAGTTATTTTCCTGATAAAAAATGCCCCATTTTCACATCTTATTCTTTGAAATACTTTTCCTTTTCGAGTTGCATTTTAGATTTTTGCTTAGGTCTTTACGTCAATCTAGGAGGTGTCTTGCAAGTTGGAGGTCTTTCCATATTATCAAATTCTAAATGTATAATTTAAAATTATACCAACCATAGACTCCTATTTGGAAAGTTTTTTACTCAGTTTACGGGTTGTCTTTTTACGTTACTTTCTTTCTAGCATAATTGCAAAACTGGTCAAAGCTAATTCAGATTTGTTAACAGTTTTGAGAGCTTCAACCACTGTAGGGAAGTTAAGCATTTCCTTTTCAGTAAGCTCACCAAACAGTTCCCCATAGGCTGATTTACGTCTTGAGATTTCCTATTGTTTTAATTCAATAATTCTTGCAACAACATTCTTTAGTTGTCTGAGGTACTTATTTCCAAAACTTACATGCTCATTGTGATTATTTTCATCATCAAGATCCATCAACTAATATCGAAATTTAGCAGGAAGTGACAGGGTCTTATCTCGATGCTTTTTTTATTGTTTCAATTATTGCTGCTAAAATACCGAATTTGGCTATCTATATTGGTATGGAATTTTGAACCTATAATTTCTGGGCGAAAAGAGTGACAAATCACTAAGTTCTATTTAAATGAATAATATACATGATTTTATTGGAGTATTGATTTTCATTTTTATATTTTTAATAATAATCTAAACAAAATAACAAGATGAATTCGGAAATTAAATTTAAAACATAAAATGTATTTTTATGATTTATTAAATATATTTTATAAAACCCTAAACAAGTACATTATCATTGGTTTACGAATAACCAATTGTAATTTTTCATTTTTCCCATTTAGCATTTTCATGCTTTCATTATTTTACAACTACCTAATAAATAAATTCTAATTCAAATTACGTATCCATTTTAAGATTAAGAAAAACAATCCAATACTTGTCTACCTGCTACTATTTTTGTTGTTGTGCTCTATACGTTCTTCAATCAACTAATATTGATGGCATAAATGAAACTAAAGTTTGATAATTGTTAAGGATTTTAAGGTTCTATGGCCTAAAAGATAAGAAAAAAATTATTGGCCAAACAATGCTGTGCATTTAAAAAAGGATGAATTATTAAATTAAGGAAATTTTGATCAATAGTATTTAATCTTTTTTTTTCGTAGGATTATATCTTTAATATAGCCTATATCTAAACGTAAACAGGAAATATCAAAATTTGATACTAAAACTTTTTTTCTATCGAAAACAGTTCATATCAGTTAAATTAAAATAATAATTAATATAACTTAATAAATTAAAATTTCTCAAACTCTTCCTTTATTGTCTTGGGATATTAAATATAAACCAGAACTTAAAATTCTCTTTGGTATGAGTGAAAAGTTGTATTAAAAATAAAATGAGGTAAAAACTTGAAAAAAGAATAACATTCTAATGACACACTTAAAACGAACTTGATTAATACTCGAATATTAATTACATGAAATAAGATATTTTATATTTTAAAGGCGCATGGATTATTAATCCAGTTCAATAAATTTTAATTTGAAATCATGATTTTCATCGCTCTAAGCATGCTATTGGTCTTTTAAGATGTTAAATGTAAGTAATTCCTGCTATAGTAGCAATGAGTGATGCATCAACAGATTCAACATCTGATGGAGTAGTCATTCTGGCTGTCTCAACAAGACTGGGACAAGATAATACAGAGCCTGTAGGTTCAATAATGGGAGGAACTCTCCTATATATGAAAGTAATAACTTTTTACATTATGATAGGTTTAAGGATTAGATTAGACGGCAAGCAATAATGCTGTCTATATAGGCAAGTACCCTTGCGTTATCAGTGACAAGGGTGTTAATGGGCTATTTATGAACTGCAGAACAACACAACCAGATCCAAGTGACACTAACTTATCAAACTTAAACATCGTTGTTAGAGTTTCTGATAAGCCAGACTCACTCTGTACGTTCAGTAAAACATACTGCCACTTTACATACTCGCAGGACTCCACTCCAAAGTTACAATATGTGACACCAAGATCAAATTTCCCTCGATCATTAAGTTACTGGAGAGCTAGATGGACAGTCTCCAGCACCTTAGTGTAACACCTTAATGGACAGTTTATGGGGAAGAATAGGTGTGACAGGTTTACAGTCCAGGACGACTACTCAGACGAAATCGATTCAAATGATGACATTGTAGTTTGTCAAGTATCAGCTGAAATCGAAGCAGGATATTATTCATACACAATTAATTCAGAAAATGGTTATCAAATAAATGATGTAGGAATATCCCAAACAAAAGTTTATGAAGATGTTAAATACGACTCGAAGTATGAAAATATTATATGTAGAATCGCTCCAATCATCACATCTCTCAATACAAACTATGCATCTCCACAAGGTTAACTTTTGTAGATAACAGGGTATGGCTTCAGTATAACCCCTGCAAACAACGTTATCAAGATTTCTGGCCAGCCTAACACAGTAGTAATTAATGTAATCAAGGCCACCCCTACATTAATTATTGTAAATATAATTTTTATATTATTAAGGCTGAAGTACCAAAATTGACAAGCCTGCCTAAAAAATCGGAATTAACAAGTACTAATCTCTTCATTCAGGGAAGTGGACTTTTCTATACGAGGTACAATGTTACAGGAATGGATGGTTTGGGTTATGGAGATTGTGGAGGGCTTAGAACAAAATTGATCAATACTCCAAACATATTCAAAGATGTTATAGAATTTGATGGAATATATCCAGAACCAGATGTGTAAAATACCTTCGGAGAAAATTACGGTGAGTACTTCAGAGGATTCTTGAAGGCTCCAATTACTGGAAACTACAAATTTTACCTGACTTCAGATGATTGTTCTGAATTTTACATTCAGTCTACAACAGCTATGTCAATCACTCGACCAACAACTGCAGCAGCTGCTGTTCCTTTATGGGGTAAGGATAAAAATTATTGGGCGGAATATTATAAGGATCCAACATAAACTATTAAATCTATATCAGGAAATATAGCATTAACTCAAGATCAATATTACTACATTGAACTCTATCACATTAATGGAGGAGGTTTAGGTTTTGTAACTTTATCAATGGAAGTTGAAAATACTGGAGCCAGAAGATCTAATTCAATGACAAGCTTATATGCCATAACCACTTCATACACTCCAACAAAAGAAAAGATCGCTATCTCATTGTACAATTCAGAGGGAAACACTCTTTTGACTGGTACATTCAAGCTACAATTTGCTTATGGAATGTAAACCACACCATAAACAGATGTTTACTATGATTATACAACAGATGATTTTTCAATGTCATCATCTGTAACTGATATTAAAGGATCTATAGAATGGTATTGTGGATATTCAGTAACAGTAACAAAAAAAAAACTTGATAACACTGGAACAGAATTAGATGATGCCGCTGCAGCTTTTGCAGGGTATAAATTTACTATAACATTTGATTCTTATAGAGGTGATGTTAAATACAGAGCCCTTCCTAAACTAACTAATACATTAACTGGTGGAACTTTAGTTTCAAACATAGTTAGTCTTGCAGATCCAACAGCACCAATAAGCGGAACATTTGAGCTTAAAATGACTATTAATGGAGTGGATAATTTGTTTTAGGTGGAAGAGTTAAATTATGATTTACCATTTGATACATCTGCTTCGCTCATAGCAGACAACATCGAAAGAATTACAGGAACAAGGCCACTTGTCTGGACTCAAGGTAAAGCCTAGGATGGTTGGACATGGTACGTAAAATTGAAAACATCTGTATAAGGATTAACAGCATTCACTGGTTCAGGGGCAACTTTGGTTTCTGGAAATGGTGCAGTAACACTTACAGTCTTGGATAAAGTCCCCGAAAGTAACAATCTGTTCTTTGAACCAATTCCAAATGAATTATTATTCACCTATAGTACTGCTCCACAAGTCTAAGTGATTACCAATAATATTCTGGCAGGCTGCTAATCATTAACAGCTTGTGATCTGACTTTAGGAGACACGAGAACACCAACATTAAAAGCCTACTCAGTAGCTGGATCAGTATTGTCTTTGACACTCTAATCAGGAGTAGATATGGCAACAATTGTTCCAACTGATCTAACAATAAGTTTTTTGGGGGCTGATTGTACAAACATTGCATTTACAAATTCTGTCTCTCCTTACTCTGTGACCTGCACTCTAGAATAATTAAACGCATAAAACATTAAAGAAGCAGGAACCAATTAAATGCCAAAGATCCATAATAAAAATATTGGTTATTCGTTAATTGATGGTACTGTAACTGGGACAACTATTACTTTAGCAGTGACATCTGTTTCACCAAGTTCAGGTTCTTAAGATGGTGGAGCTCCTTTAACTATCCTTGGATCAGGGTTTCCGAAAAATTCAGATAGAACATTCACTATAACTATTGGTGGAGTAGCTGTAACACCTATTTCAGTTAATAATCAGCAGATAATAGTTGCTGCCCCTGCATCAGGCACAGGTGTTATTGTTATAACATATAATGGATAAACTTTGACAGATTCTACATCCTATACTATTGACCCATCTAAAAGAATGGAGGTTGTAAGTTTGGAATTTAGTACTACAACTCCAGTATATAGAGGACTATTTACCATCACTGGTACTAACTTTGGAACAGATGTGAGTTAGACTACAGTTAAACTAGTAGGAGCAACAAAGACATACAATGCAAAAGTTATCTCTGTCACTGATACAACAGTTTAAGTCTATTTAAGAGGTGGTATGCCTGGAACTTACAAAGTAGAAGTAACTAGAGCTAATTATGGTACATCATATGCCTCTGGAACAGCTAATGAGTTAAAATATATAATACCTGTTACAAAAGTAACACTTGAAGATGGTACATCATTAGCAAAAGGATCAGAAGCAGGGGGTCAAGTTATTAAGATTACAGGATCTCATTTTGTTTCTGGGGAAACAATGGTATTTATTGGTAATGCAATCAATTGGATATGTGAGATTGATGAAAGTAGATTCACAAGTGAAGTCATATATTGTACTGTCCCAGCAAAGAATCAATATTACACAACTCCAGAATAAACTGTAGTGGTTACACTTTTAATCACTCTTGAATCTACATGTGTAGCAACTGGTTCTGATAAATGTACATTTACTTATGACAGTACACTCAATCCGGTAATAGATGCTTATCCTACAGGTACAACATTATATTCTGGATCAAGAATATTAACTGAAGAGGATCATTAAAAACCTGATTATCATAAATTAGTAACTCGAAAAAGATATTTATGGACTGATGAATCAAAGAAAGCAGGAATTAATCATATTCTTAATCATGGCAAATCACCAAGACGAGATATGTTATCATCAGTTGATCTTGTAGTAAGTAAAATGAAAACTTATCTTCCAGGAGCTACAGAAACTTTAACTGGAACTGGATTGACTGCCACTGTTAACATAGTCTTTGTAGGTCCTAAAACTTTAAGTGTTAGTGCAACGGTTAGTTCTAATTAAATCACATACACAATTCCAGCACTTCCTTAAGGATAATATACTACATATGTTTAAACCCTAAATGGATATGCAGATAAGATTTGGTTATCAGTTATTGGTTTGTCAATCACAGCAGTCACACCTTCTGCAATAGGTGGTTCAATAATTACAATTACTGGGTCAGGTTTTAATGCAGCCAAATCACCAAAAGTAATGATAGGATCAAGCTTTTGCACGAATTTGTAGGTTGATTCTAGTACATCAATTACATGCAGAACAGGGCAGTAATCAGGTAGTACACTTACACTATCTTAATTACCATCTGAAAATAATTCAGCCACACCTTTAACTGCTACATTTACTTTAACAGTTACAGCTGAAGATTCATCTCCTGTATTTGCATCTGTGGCTGTGAATGGTGCAAATACATTTGACAATACCAAATAAGCTTATACAGCCACAGCAGGAAGTGTAGTTCTTGTCATCACTGGTAGCAGACTGACTGGAACAGCACAAGTTATCACCTTGGAGCATGGAAGCAATAAAATTGTAGGAACTGTATCAGCTTAATCAAGTACTTCTATAACTGGTTCGTTTACTAATTTACCTGCAGGTGTTTACTCAATCAATATCTAACTAGATTCAAATTATGCCTATAACAGTGATACAACTAAATCTCAAATAATTGTTAGTGCAAGTACCCCTACATCAAGCAAACCTTCAGTATCATATGCTGGTGGTGCAACTATAACATTCACTGGTACAGGTTTTGATAGCTCAACTGCAAATAATTAAGTCAAACTTTGTGGATTTGACTGTCCTGTCTAAAGTAGCACATTTACATCATTAACTTGTGAGGCTCCATAATTGTTAACAACATCAGTATTGACTCAATATTCTGCAATGTAATAACCCGCTAGATAGATCACTCCAGAAGAGGTTACAATATTAGCAGATACTGTTAGCAATGCTGCTAGTTTCTTTGATCTCCTTCAGAGTACTTATTATACATCAACTGCTGCAACAAATTGCTATGTTTCCATTGACTTTGGAATGAGCAGAGCCCTTAAGTTACACCAATTAAGATATATACCCAGAATTGATTAGGCAGCTATTAAACTTAAAGATGCAGTATTTTAATATTCTCTTGATGGAAGTACATGGGTAACATTACTGACTATAGATCAAACAGTCCATACAGGATGGAATATTTTTGTTCCTGCTGCTGATATTTCAGGGATAAGAGCCATTAGATTATTTGATGCTAAAGGATCAGCTGGATCATCATGTTAAATAGCTGAAATTGAATTGAAAGGATGGGTTTTATCAAGTAGCACAAATGCATACACTGCGGCAACATCATGTGATGCTATTATTTAAGTTAATGGATAATCATTAGGCACAGTTTCAGCTGCTGCATCATATACTTCAACAAGTGTTCCGATTGTCAATACTGTTTCACCACTATCAGGTAGATTTACAGAAGAAGTTGTCATTACAATCGTTGGTACTGGTTTTGTAAGTGGCCAAACAACAGTCGTAATAGATGGAGTTGTTTGTGTCATTTAGAGTGTTTCAACTACCTAGATAGTCTGCAAAACTGGCATCAAAGATCTTGACTAAACACAATTAAATGAAGTCTTTTAAGTTAGAGTTAATGGTAATTTGGCTATTAATAATCAAAAGTTCATTTATGCCACAAAATGGTCAGATTTAAACACATGGGGGGGTTTTGAGTAACCTGGGGATGGAGATTCAGTGATTGTAAATATGGGACAAACTCTAATCGTGGATGTTAAAACTCCTAAATTGATGTAAGTATTAGTTGAAGGTACATTGACATTCTCTGATGAAGCAGACACTTCCCTTGATGCCAATTATATTATAATTAGAGAGGGTAAATTCAACATTGGAACAGAAACTTAACCACACATGCATAAAGTATAAATCACACTTCATGGATAAGAATCAGATACATAAATGCCAGCAATGGGAAATAAAGTTTTAGGATGTCATTAATGTTAATTAGTCATTCATGGAGAGGAAAGAACACCAACATGGACGCTCTTATCAAGTACAGCTGATGTTGGAGCAACATCAATCACAGTTGATGATGTAGTGGACTGGAGAATTGGTGAATAAATTTTCATAGCCTCAAGTCAAATAGACCACAATCAAGCAGAAACAAGAATGATTACTGCAGTGAGTGCTGACAAAAAGACGCTTATGCTTGATAAACCATTAGTTTATAAGCACTACTCTGCAGTCGAAACCTATGGAACTGATTAATTCCCAATGAAAGTGGAAGTTGGTTTAATGACTAGAAATATTGTAATTTAAGCAGATTCATCAGAAGATAAATATGGTTATCATCTAATGATACATGGTAGAGCAGAAAAAGGATCTATAGGAAAGATTTCATATGCAGAGTTTAAACATGGAGGCTAACCTCGCATCATAGGTAGATATCCAATCCATTTTCATTTGAATGGAGATGTTGATTAATCATACGTCATTGGTAATTCAATTCATGATTGCTATGCTCGTTGTGTAACGATCCATGGAGTTCATTATTTGAAAGTTTAAAAGAATGTTTGTTATGGTACATTTGGACATGCAATCTTTTTGGAAGATGGTATTGAAACAAATAATGTAATCGAAAAGAATCTTGTTGCTGGTACGAGATAAAGTTGGATTATGTTATAAACTGATATTACTGTTGCCACATATTGGGTGACTCATCCTCAAAATATTGTAAGAGATAATAGGTCAGGTGGTTCAGAATGGTATGGATTTTGGTATGAAGTTAAATCAAACCCTGATGGACCTTCTGCCACTTCTGATATCTGTCCCCCTGGATTAAATATTTTGGAATTCAATAATAATTTTGCTCACTCGAATGGAAGATTTGGTCTTCGTATTTTTTAATTGGCCCCAAGAACTTTCCCATGTTGGGTAGCTGCTGATATTACTAGTGACACACCTTTTGCAGCCAATCCAAGTTTACAGGCAGTATTTCAAAATTTCATAACTTGGAAAAATAATGAGGCTGGAATTCTTGCGGAATAAATGGGAAATGTTCTTTTTAAGAATAGTATGATAGCAGATTCTGGAATAGCAGGTTTTTAATCTCATAAAACTGATTTATCATTGGAAGGAACTGTGTTAGACACTGCATTGATTGTTGGCCATTCTAATGGTAATGCAAATCCATTTGATTACTACAATAATACAAGAGCTATAATTGCTCCTAGAACTAGTGGATTTACAGCTAAAAATATTAAGATTTACAATTTCGGAAGCAATACAGCATTGTTAGGATCATGCTCACTTTGTGCCAAAAAGAAATTTGCAACTGGAACTCCAAAGACAGCATCATTCTCTAACATTAAATCATTTAATTCAGATCAAGCTGGAAAAGTTATTTTTTAGAGTGGACTTGACTTATTTTAAGATCTTGATGGTTCTCTTACTGGTGTTACTGGTGGTGCTTCTGTTTTTAACTACAAGAAACATTTAGATGGAATAACAGGATGCGTTCATCATCCTGAGGTTACATGGGATGACTCATTGATTTGTGCAACTCAGTAGGTCACAATTAGGGATGTTATAGTCGATAAGCCATTACCTGAAGATAAGTTTGCAGGTGCGGACATGAAAATATATAGATTAGACAGCTCAAATATTGGAGTCAAAATGAATACAAATTTAGTGGACACAGACATGGAACTCTCAAAAGGGGGTGGAACATTTTATGCAACTGGATACCCTTACAATTTACATTGGAAAGAAGGTGCCGATGACCCAACTAGTATGGGAGTGATTGGATCTAGTTTGTTTACTGCTGCTGATAAAGCTGTTGTTCTGAGATTTAATTATTCATCAAATAGAGAAACATTTGACATTAATAGATTACTTGGAACAGTTAAGAAACATGTTTACGCAAATATATCTGCTATTCCTGATACAACTTCATGTAATCATGGTGATTGGTTTAATGATAAATCAAACAAGCTCTTTTACTTTTGTGTGTCAGGTAAAGTTAAAACAAAGTATGAGTACACATAGATTGAAGGTGTACTTTGTAGAGATACTTGTGATAGTTTAGGTGATGTAGAGTAAGAAGATGGATATAGATATTGGTCAAAGCCCACTACTTGGCTTGATGGAAAAGTACCAGTGGAAGGAGATAGTCCTGTAATTTAGGGAGCTTACAAAGTAATTATAGATGTTGATCCTCCTAAATTAGTTAATTTAACTGTCTTAGGAACTCTTGTCTTTGATACTACCAAAGAATTCACACATTTATAAGCTGAAAGAATATGGGTCAGATCTGGCAAAATATTAGCAGGAGACTCTGAGAATGTTTTCCCTGGTAAAATAACTATAACTCTAAATGGTGAAACTAATGACAGTCCCTTACAAATTGATTCTTAAATAGATGTTGGAAATAAAGTGTTAGCAGTCACAAAAGGCTTAGAATTATATTCAAAGGTCCCAGGAACTGTTTGGACCAGATTAGGGGCTTATGCAAATGCAGGTGACACATAAGTTACAGTTGTAGAATGTACAGATTGGGTTGTTGGAGATGAAATTGTATTTGGCCCATCTGGTGGTGATCCTTAGTAAAGAGAGAAAAAGAAAATCACTGCTCTTACAGGATGTGCTATTACATTAGATTCAGGTTTAGCGTATGATCATTTTGGTGCACCATCTATCACTATTGATAAAACAGGAATAGGATAATTTGATATGAGAGCTATAGTTGGACATCTCACAAGAAACATAAAAATTGAAGGAGGTACCAGTGCAAGTGGATTAGGATGCAGAGTTTTGGTTTATCATTTTATAGAACCAGTTGATAAAGTACCAAGAAAGGGATATGTTGTTTTACATGGTGTTGAATTCAATAATTGTGGTCAATTCAATACAGATAAGAGTGGTTTAGACTTTAGATTCTTAAATAGTGAAATTGTAAAGACACCAAGTGAAGTAATAGGCTGTTCTTTCCATGATAGTTTAGGAATACTATTCACAATTTAAAATTCTTAATATTTAACTGTGACCAATAACATATTTTATTCAGGATTTAGAGCATTAGCATAAATCTACAACAGTCAATATGTAAAGTTTCAAAACAATGCACTTATTTATGTAAAAAAGAAGGCAACAAGTGGTGGTGATCCTTGGGGAAAAGATCCAAATGGTTGGGCTGCTTTGGGTAGTTTCGTTTACACCGATTAAACTAAAATGACACGAGATGTTGTTGATATTTCATCAAATGCTGGTCAAGGTTCTGAAGATTCTGGATTCTTTGTTATGGCTGGAAGTTGTTCAAATGTCAATCAACTTACCAATTACAACATTTAATGTTCATGTGTTGCTTAAGCTTGTTTCGCAATCAGAGTTACCGATAATGCATGTACCTATGTTGCATAGTTATATGCTTCACACAGTTAAGTTGGAATCATTATTTCTGTTCCGAGTGAAGAAACTCAATTAGATAAGTCAATTGTTGTGGAAAATGGTAGAGGTATTATTATCAAACCTGGTCCAATATCAGTTTAAAATGGATAAGTGAAGATATCCAATATTTATATTTCACCATTAGCAAGGCCTAGTTGTCCTAAATGTTATGCATCTGCACTAGCAGTCCCTTGTTCAGGAACAATGGCAATTTAATTAACAACTTCATCATCAGCAGCCAATATGCCTTTAAGTGCCATGGCATCTACTTCATTTGATATTATATGCACAAATTAGAAAGTAGATTAACATGTGTTTTTGAATAATGTGTAATTTGAGAACATTAAGTTGACATATGATAGTACTTTTCCTACCTGCTCAAATAATATTGCATTTAGATAACATTCTGGTGCTATTGAAATGACAGGGTAGCATTACTTAGTGAATTCTCCATGCATCAATTGTGAATTCGATGCATTACTCCATGGATTAATCAGCCCAAGTTATGCAAAATTAGGGTGGTTTGGAGGTTGTGGATCAATGATTTGCACAGGATTATAGAATTTGCTAGTGGAGGATTAGACTGGTGATTTCTTTGGTTAAATTGGCTAAGCTATTGGAAATAACTCTTATTTTGGTCCTAATGTTACTTATTGCACTAGATAGGAATCCTGGAATGGATACTGGTGTCCAGGAACAAAAGCAACTGTACTGTTATTTATGAGCACAGCACCAGATCACAGTTCTAGGCTATATTCTCCAATCCAATTGACAGATGGTTAATTTTTCAACTAGATTAATAGCTATACTGAATGGGCCTGGGATGGTCCTGAACCTTTAAACACTAGAGAATCTAAATTTAATGGATTGGTGACAGTTAATTCTGTTATTAATATGACTAATGCAGGAACAAACCCTACTTAATCTGATTATTGGCTGTCCAAAAAAACAGAAACAGGTAGTGCGGATTGGGTTATAATAAAATGGCAATTTTAAGAACCTTAAATTATTTAAGTTGCAGTTAATAATCAAGTAGTCCTTCCAGGTTTAACTACTCATAATTAACATCATGATTTATCTACTATGACAGATCAATGTGGAGCAAATAACTATTTTATGAAAACAGAACAATCCACTTTGTCGTTACTGGTAAAATTGGATGCAAAGTCAGTATTTCAATGAAAAATACTCTTTAAGTTTCTACTAGGCTCTCAATTACAACTGATCAATTCTTTGGTGATAAATTCCTCCAATATGCTAGAGCATCAATTGGTGGTGATCCCTATAATTTCTTCATTATAGGAACTAAAAAGGCAACAAGAAGATTTTTAGGAGAGGAGTCAGTTTAGTAAATAGATTTAATTTGGGGAATTGTCGATAGTGCATAAATAGGAACAGCTGAGAGCAAAAATTCCAATAGCAATTTAGCAGCACTTGCTAGTAAATTAGGATCGTTGACTGTGAGTGAGGAACTAAAGCAATTAGGAGTGGTTGGATTAGAAGTTTAATCAACTAAAATATAATCAATTTCTGAACTCAAATATTCAAGCACTGAGCCAACTTCAAGTATTAATAAATTATAATATTAGGTACTTCTCAATCATCATCTGGTGGGACTACAACTGGTAATAGTGCTAATTCTGGAAATACTGGTAGCACTTCAGGGGGAACCACAAATAGTACTGATACTGGTTCCTATGATGATCTTATTCTCATCGTTGATGAAGGTGTTAATCAATAAGAGCAGGATAATGAAGTAACACCAGACCCACCAGGACCAATTCAAGCTGTTAAAACATCTGAAAGTAATTCTGATACAGTGACTATTGTTCTTTCTGTCATTTTCTCGGTTTTAGGTGTGGCGTTGATTGCTTTTGGCATAGTTTACTACAAAAAACGAAAAATAAATTAAATTATGGCCATAAGAAGCTAAAGAGTAGATAATAATGAAATGGACAAACAAAATATCATGTCAGAAAGAGTTGATTTAGGTGGTCATGAGGAATAAAGTGCACAAGAACCAAGTGCTCATGAACAAAATTCACATGATCCAAGCAGGCTAGAACAGCCATAAGAAAAATGAGATAAATAAATATATCTTGTAGTAAAAATAATAATTATTGTTATTTGTTTATGAATATGAAATCATATTTAGTAATCCGTTATTGTTTTAAAATCAGTATCTACATTGAGAATGATCCTAGTTTAACTTTCCTATTAAATAAAGAACCATTATTTCCCCTTTTTTGAATGAACATTATACATTATGGTTTTATGATGAGACTCTTTCTAATTTTCTTTCCAAATTTAAATTGCTATCTCATCGGTCATGCTACAAGACATTTGATGATTTTTATGTTATTCTAACACATATTTTTTATTTCATAAAAATCAAAATAATTGTCTTGATTTCCAAAACTCTAAGTAAAAATAAATAATGATCAAGGCTTTCTATGAAGGTTAAGTCAATAATTCTCTGACTTGAGGGGCTTCGTATTTTCTGTTTATAATTCCTTTAATTATTAAATAACCAATCAAAATTGGGTATATTCTTATTTAAAAATATATACTAAAAATGAATAATTTAGTATTTTCAATCGATTTAAAAAATACAAAAACTTATTAGTCATGTTTTAATACATTCCTTATCTTAACTTCATGGTGAAATCCAAATAAGTTTTAAATAATTCATTAAAAGGATTATCTTTTCGAAATTTATAACTAACTTAAAAAGTTAATCTATATGTATGAAATAATTTATTTATTAATATTCGATCAATCTGAACTGGATGAGGAGGTACTTCGCTTTCTCTTCTTGTGTTTTTTGGGTCTCGAGGAGGAACTGGAATTGGATGAACTTCGTCTGCGATGATGGTGGCGGCTCCGGCGATCACGACAATTCCTAGCGCTTTGGTTTTTCAATTCATAGGTCATTATTACAAGTGGCCTGGCTTCCCGCAGTTATAGCAAGCTCCGTCATTTTTTTTGGATCTGGCCTGCTCAACTAAGAGCTAATTCCCATTCAAATCCTTCTTATTCATGTCTTTGATAGCCTCTTGAGCCTCTTCAGGTTTTGAGTACGTCTAATATGAGGGAACTACATTACAATAAAACAGAAGCGCCCTTTCCATGATAACTCATCAATCTAGCCAAATTGTTTGAATGACTTACGAATCTCATCCTCTGTTTCCCTGGATGAGAATCCAGCCACATAGACCCTTCTATCATCCTTTGGCTTTGATCGTGATCTGGATCGACTTTTTGAAGACATTTTAAAATAATTAATATCTTCGTGTGAGAGAAATGTAAAATAACTATGTCGAGATGAAAGCAGTCACATGGTAAAAAGACTCTCATGGTCTCTTCGACTATGAAACACAGCTTTTGACTGTTGAAAAATATCGTATAGATGATTAGAAAAAAATATTTCGATAAGGTGATGTAACATATATTGTAGGTTAAGAGATTAGCACACAACCATTAGAAACAAATTCAGAAATCTCACAATATCTTACTACAATTATAGAACAAAGTTCCAATTTTTACATTCAACCAAGTGGAGACGAAGAAAACTACCTAATTGTGAGAAGTCTAAAAAATAGTCAAGGAACTTAGAAAGTATTCGAATTGTCAATTAGGGTTATAAATTAGAACCTGGAGATGTAATCAAGTTAGGCAGAATGGAATATGTGATTATAGAGACCAAAGATTAGAGTTAAGTGTATTAAGTGACATCGGATGTTCTTAAAGTATAGAAAATATAATTTTAAGGAGGATTGGTTTGAAGTAATTACAGAAAGTGTGCCTGATGATGTGTAGGCATCTTGCAAAATTTGCTTAAACGATGCTCAAACACCTGAAGATCCATTCATAGCTCCATGCAATTGTAAAGGAACTTGTTAATATGTACATTTTGGGTGTCTGCGAAAGTGGATTGAGAGTAGATGTCCCTCCAAGTAGTAGAATGGGGCATTTTCATATAGATGGAAGCAGTAAATATATCTCTTATATAGATTGTAATGTGAACTATGTGAAAGTTTGTTACCACAAAAGATAACCATCGGGAATAGAGGTTATTCGTTTGATGTGATTCAGAGACCTAATTGTCCCTACTTAATCATGCAATCCACATCTCGAGATAAGAAGGACAAGAAGAGCGGGAAGGCTGTGTACGTAATGTAATTTCAAGGCGAAGAGCCTATTAAAATGGTATTTCGAAACCTGCTATTGTTCAGGGCAGAGGGCATTAATGTGATATTCGAATATCGGACATTTCTGTTTCGAGGTTGCATGCTTACATAAAATATGAAGATGGAAACTTCGTAATTGTAGACAACAACAGTAAATTTGGCACTCTAGTTAAACTGAGCAAGCCATTCAAAATAGAACAAGAGAAAGTCGCAATTTAAATTGGCCGCACTGTCCTAACTTTTGTTATCAAACAGTCACAGTGAATATATTATAAAAAATAATTATGAGACCACTCTCTCGATAACGATAGGGGAGTTAGACTGTACGTTACTAAACACCCTAAAAATTGAGGTTTAGTAAGGAACACTATTTATTGAGAAAACCATTTGAACTGAGTGTATCTCTCATTTAGGAACCAGTCAAGAAGTATTTAAAACCCACCATTCGAATCTCACAATTATCATAACGAATGAGTAAATTCAAGTACTTACCTTTACACTACTTTGAGGATACATTGTTTGACAAATTTTCCAATCTAGAATTATTACATAAAATACAATAGAATGGTCCTCTTAAAGCATAAATACTTGTTGAAAATAATCATTATGAATTTGTTGATGGAATAATCACTGATTATCAGAATGATGAATTCTAATTCTAAGCTGGTGAACACAGTGGTATAGTTAAGCGCCTCTATTTTGTATGTGACTTGGAGGACTCTAAGAAATACATTCAAAAATTTGAAAAAGCACTTTAGGATCGTGAAAGCATGGATAACTATTTAAGGTACAATTATTACATTGACAACATGCAGACTAATGATATTCCTGAATTACCCACTGAAAGTTTACAAAGAATACTTGCTCTTGTCAAAGGGAATGGAACTGCAATAACAAGTCAAATCATTGCTCATTACAAGAGAGTTTAGAATCAATTGACCTTTGATGCCTATTTACGCAACAATAAAGACATATTGAGTTGGCAACTTCAAAAAAAGGAGACTTATTGTGAATTTGGAAAAATGCAATTAAATTTCAAAGAAATGATGATCGTACATAAGGATTTTGTTGATATTCAGCCTACTTCGTTTGTTACTGTTAGAAGGTAATTCTAAGAGGTATCCTTGTTCACACTACCAGAACTCATTAAAGGATTTTATCGAATAAATGAACTTAACAAGCATATAACCTCTCTTGAACTACTTTATTGGGATAAATTACCATATTCAATATTGTTACTAAAAGAGAAACAGGATTCACTGACGAATAAACAAATGAAGTAGATCTCTAAATGGAGTGAAACTACAAAAGAAATAATGCTAACTTGCCTATCAGAACTTAAATCACGAAATATAGAAATTCCAAATGAGAGATTGAAGCGAATCATTAGAGTAATAAGAATCAAATAATAAGATGCACTCCATAAATTAGTTAAAGATAATATAGCACTCTATAAAAGTAGATTATCAAGTTCATAACTTGTTTATTATATATCAGTTGGGTATTTTGGAGATTTCTCATACTGTTATGATGTATCGGAAATAGTTGGTGTGATACGACATAGTTTGGAAATACAATTGCAAGAACTTTCCATGATTCGAGATCCTGAATGTATTATGGGGATTTCAGATCTTATGTATTTGGAATGTAAAGAAGAAGAAAGTGTCAATAGATTTTTAGCTCATTTGAGTTAAGAAGTGGAACAAATGAATAAACTATTAATTGAACATTTGAGAGCATATTTTAAATACAGATATATATTTGAATGGCAATTAAATGATTTTGTTAGAGATTGTACAATAAATGATAAATTTGACTTACATCTATTCTAAAAGTAAATTGAGAAACTCTGTTAATTGTAACTTCAATTAACTAAAGAATTATAATTAACTGATTAAGTTTCAGTATTTAGTGTACATAATTCACATTTATTATTCTAAATAAATCAATTATTAGAATAAAATGTTCGTCAAATGATAGAGTATGTAGTTGAATAAGCCAATACTGCAGTAAAAAACACTATATTAGAATTTCAAAAGCTATAGTTATAAATAAAAAGATAATCTAATGATATTCTTGGATTAGAACAGCAACGTATATTTCTTACTCAAGATGTTCATTAATGTTTAGATTAATTGTAAATGTCTATAAATGAATCTTTAAAAATTTATGAAGTTCTTGATGATTTATCATATATTGCCACTCATGAGCAGATGAAAGAAAGATGGAATTTATTGTCCTTCATCCATATTTTAGAATTATCTATTGCTACAGCACTAGAAGAATTAATGGAGAAGCGTATCCAATAGAAATATGACTTCTAATAAGACTTACTTCACTTTAAATATTCAATTGATGATGTAGAACGTAAAGTAAATCACTTTATCAGACATTATTCAGCAACATCAAATCAAAGTTTTATGGGTGAACTATTGGAATTGAAAGAATAAGCAAAACTTATGAATCAGTATGAAGTAATATTCAATTTGCCATGCACAAATTTTGGAAAAATAGATTTTATAATATAGTCCCTTTAACCATTAGAGAGTTTATCTGTTTTGCTAGCTTAGTGGAATCAGAGTACTTGGATGCAAACCCCTATTGAATGCTTAGAAGCACAAAAGATTCAGGATTTCGTTGAATAAAGTTTATAATAACTGGCTTCAGTATTATAGTATGCAACTGAGAAGAAAATGGTGTCTATTTAATTTCTGAGTTAATAAATGCTCAATGAAATATAGGCCTTCTAACCTCATCTACCAATAATATTTGCTCTTACTGAACCAGGAATGAGAGATCGACATTGGAATTAAATAAATTAAAGAGTGGGATAGCAAATCCCTAAGTCATAGGTTAACTTCCAGGAATTATTGAGCATTCTTGATGAGATTGATATTTAGAGATCAGTAAATTGCAGAACTCATTTATTAGAGATTAGTTACATTGCTTAATAAGAATTAATCATTGAGAAAACCTTCAATTAATTAAATTAAGAGTATAAGTGTCTAAGTGGATAGGTATTGAAGGCGAGAATACAGAACGTTCAATACAATAAAGTCCTTAATTTACAAAATCTATTTCAGAAACTAGATGATTGCCTCTGTACACTATCAGTTGTGTTGTAATCCAAGTTTCATGAACCATGGAAGAATGAATTACATGAATTAGAAAGTGCCATGATATACTCTTAAACATTAGTTTCAGAGATGGAATAAATGCAACTATTAATGAGCTATATTCATCCAGTGTTCTAATAAAGTGATCTTTAGAAATAACTACCTATTGAGGTTAGTCGCTTTAAGGCAGTGGAAAAATTTTGGAAAGCTGCAACATCAGAATTTCAGTTAGTGCATAAATTTAAAAATGATGGGATCCATGAATAGATTATAAAATTATAGACCATAGAGAAATCACTTAATAATTATATTGATAAAAAAAGAGAAATATTTCAGAGATTTCACTTTTTATCAAATCAATAGATCCTCATGATTCAGAGTCGTCAACCTAATGAATTCATAAATCAATTATTTGCTTTCGATACAGTTATTTTAGATGAAGATGGAATCATTTCATTAAAAATAGGAAATAAAGAACATCTTGATATTCAACGAGTGAACATATATACAAAATGTGTAGAAGATTGGCTACATGAATTAATAACAGCAATGCGAAAAGCACTCAAACAACAGATTTTGAAAAATTAACATTGTAAACAAATTAAGAGGATCATTTAATAAATTGAATGGACATATGCATTAGATAATGGTTTTAAGGATTTCAACATGTAATAGGCATCACATTAAGATTTATAAAAATTTAAATATCTAAGCTCTATTGATACGGATTCATTTGAATATTCTATGTAACTAAGGTACTATCTGAATGAAGAATAAACAATAGTAATTCGAATCCTTCAATACTCATTTGAATATGATTATGAATTTCAACGCAGCGATGAATCTTTTATCCATACACCGTAAACAGATCGTTGTTATGCTCACTTAGCTTTTGCCATAGGTAATCACTTTGGTGCTTACATCTATGGAAATAGTGGAAAGATAGAAACAATTAAAGGATTTTCAAATGCAATAGGCAAGTATTTCATTGTTATGAATGCCAATCTTAGTAATTATCAAGTGTTGACACATTTATGTAAAGGAGTTAGTGCAACAGGAACCTATCTAACATTAACTAAATGCTCAGAAGTAAGGTATTGAATTTATTTAGATGAGACCAGAATTGTTGTCCATATTTGTATAATTAGTGAAATGTGTATATTTTGCAATCAGAAATCAACTGCAATTAATAGAGTTTGAGGGACAGACAGTCAAAATAATACCCACCTTTGCTTTCTTCTTAATTGGTGATCATATTAACAAAGCTACTGAAGAATTACGTCACTTTTTTAGGGTAATATATCTTCCAAAAGTTGATATAAATATTGTATTGGAGTATCTAGGACATGAATATGGGATCACTTCATTAATCTAAATTAAATAATTTGTTCACTTATATACATCCTTAAAACAGGATCTCTCCACTATTAAGCTTAGATAATTATTCTCATCAGCTAAAGAGGAAGGTATCCATAAATCATTAATAAAACATTTTCCAGATCTATAAGAAAATATAAATATATTATTTGATAGCTCAGAAATATACAAAATTGAACTTTAAGAATTACTACAAGAATCTCATTATATACTAATATATGGTCCTTCCCTCTCTGGAAAGTCATAACTCATTTCAAAAATTGAAAAAATTAGAAAGATTTATATTTCATCATTCAATTATGAATCATACTTTGGCACCTTCGATACAGAAGGTACTTTCAGTGAGATGCTTAATCATCAAGGTACTCTAGTCTTTGATGGAGAAATAGATGAAAGAATGATGGAAATGCTCTTTTAATTAATATTATTTTAGTAGATGCGCTTTCCAAATGGAAAAGTGTTGTAAATCAATAACAATATAATATTCGAAACTTCTTCAATTGATAATCTATCTCCTAATACCGTCACTCGATTAGCTTTGCTCTACTAAGCACAAGTACAAATAGAGATTCCTGCCTATGCTCAAATGTTTGTATGTCTGGCTGACATATACAAATCTCCAATCACAAAAGATTAATAGGTGTAATAATTCAAATAAATATTAACACGAATCAAAGGCACTTCAACCCAAGAATTTGAAGCTGTTTATGCTGCTACCTGGGCTTTTGGATCAGCATTGAATGGAGAACGTAAATTATTAATGAATAGACATATCAAAGAGATTTGGAACAATTTACCTACCAAAACTGTAGACCCCTTAACCTTTGGCAATTTATTTGATTATGCCATAATTGATTCATAATTAGTGGATGTTGGTGTTGATAACTTAAATCGATTATTAAGATGTACAGAGCATATTATTCTTTTTGGTGAGTCTGGCTCTGGTAAAAGCACTTTTCTTAAAAATCCCCTGAACCTAGATATGTGTTCGACGAGTATTGATTTATTGAATTTCGTACAAGGAAGATCTATTAAGAAGAGGAATCAAACTTATTCAGTTGGTAGAGTGGATATAGATGATTTGCATCTGCCTATTAATAAGAATTGCAATGAATTATTGAGATAATTTGTAGATGACCAAGGTTGTCATAAAATTCGATTCACTGATCTTTAAATTGTGGCAACCTCCTCTATACTCAAACAACAAAGATTGCTACGATACTTTCTTCCTTACTACTGCGAAACACCATCATATGATTAACTATTCGCTAAAATTCAATAGTAAGGTGTACTTGATTTACCAATTTTAAAAGATATTTACAGATAAGCAGTTGAATTCTTTAAGGGAAGCAGACATCTTAAAATAACACACTATGATTTATATCGTTGTTTAAGCTATTCAAATCCATGCTAAAGTTTATTACAATCAATTTATTTTAAGACTGATGATGAGAACCTCAAGCTTTCGTTTATAACAAGCTAGAAGCTATTTAAAACCGAACCTATGTCAAATGATTATAGTGAATTGTTTGAAAAGCAAGGCTTAGTATAGTTTGAAGCTAATACTATGCTTTTAAATTATTTAATAAAATGCAACAGTGGGTAAGTTATTATTTATGGCCCATTTGGAATGGGAAAGAAAACTTTGGCAAAATTGGCTTGTTAAGTATCTTAAAGAGAATATCTTCTTCTGGATGAACCTAAATTAGAATAGTTAAGTTAGGTTGTAAATAAATAAGTAATTGTCACAATGACTACCCAAAAATTACTGAATTATTCTGCTAATAGTACCTTAGTATACAAATTCTAGTTGATTCATCATGGCCAATGGCCTGAAGAAGTATTCTCTGATATATGCGGATATTAAATATATTAGCATGCGAAATTTACATAAATTTACCCAAAATTGTACATAGATTATACACTTCTCTAAAATCGGCTCTTTTAAGAGAGATCCAATTCAGTATAAAAACGCATATCATAATTGTCTTAAGGATTATAATTGCTATACTCAGCTCAATAAGCAGTTAACCAGATGAATAGTAAGTTAACATTATTACAACCAGTCTTGGAGTCAGCAGTACGTGAAACTCAAGAAATAGTTGGAGTTTTAAAATTACATACATAAACTGCTTAAGCTGCAAGAGAACAAATCTTGCAAGATGAATAGTTGGCAGCAGAGGAATAGAAAAAGGCCACATAATTATCTGAAATGTGCAAAGCAAGAGTTTAAGAAGTTAATTAACTCCTCGATGAAACTCTTTAGGAAATGTAAAGATTGAAGAAAGATCATCTAGTTGAAATTAAATCTTTACTCCAACCTCCAAAGGCAGTAAGAGTAGTTTTGGGAGGAGTGGTCATCCTTTTATCGGAAGTTTTTCGTATACCACTTTAGGATGATTACTTTGAAGCAGGCAAAAAGCATCTTCTTAATGATGTTAAGGAATTATTGGAAGTTTTGAAAAATTATTAGAAAGATACCATTCCATAAGCATTAATTTAATAACTCGAGTCTCGAATTATAAGTGATCCAGAGTTTACTTTAGAGAGAGCTAAATAATGCAGTTTAGCAGTAAAATACTTATACAGTTGGGTGAGGGCCATGTATGATTATCATAAAGTGTTTACTGAGACAAAGCCATTACGAGAGTAACTACAAGCATATAGCAAAGAACTGCAGTTAAAGAATCAGGACCTAGAAAATAAGCGTAAGGAACTGCATGAAATAAATGAAAAACTGGAGTCATATGAGATGCAAGTCAAGGAAAAGTAAAAGATCAAAGAGTAGCTTTAAAATTAAATAGAGTAATGTTAGACCAAAATCAGCAGATCAGTAAAATTAATAGAGGGATTTAAGGAGGAATAAAAACGTTGGACAACTCTCATATATCATAAAAAGGGTGAAGAGACTCGAAATGAAGGTGATAGCATAATCGCTGCCTCACTCATTACTTATGGTGGTCCATTTACAAGGGAAGAAAGAAACTCCTTTTATTAGTATTTATGGAAACTTTTATCAGAAAATGAAATTAAGTTCACAGAATCATGTACTTTAAATACATATTTCTAATTAAACGAAGATTTATAAATTGAAGAAAACGCTTGCATACTAAAATATCGAAAAAGACCAGCCTTACTAGTAGATTCATAGGATTTGGGTCGCAAGTACCTTAAATCCTAAAATTATCTGATATTTAAAGAATAAAGAAAAATTCAATAATGTTTATAACTAAAATAAGTATTTTGTGTAGAAATATCAGAGGAACAACACTTGATATTTGATATGAATGTAATTAACATAGCCAGAAAAGCACTAGACCCCTACAATCGATATTAAGTAATAAATTACACAATTACTTAAGATGCCCTTGTAGAAAAGGTGCTGAAATGCTTCATAGAATTAGAGAATCCTTCCCTTGAGTTGAAAAAAGAGCATAATTTATAACTCATAGCCAAGGATAAGGTTTAACTAAATTCTATTGAAGAACAAATATTACATATTCTTTAGAGTCGTTCTATAGATGAACTTTTGGGAGATGAAACTTTAATTAATGAATTAAGAAATTCAAAAATAACATATGAAGAGACTAGTAAAAGAATAGATATGAGTAAAAGATTATCTGAAGAAATAGATGTTTCAAGAGATCAATATCGTATACTTGCACAACAACTCTCCAGAATATATTTTGTAATTCTAGAATTACCAAACTTAAATAACTTATATCATTATAGTTTAGATTGGTTTCTTATTTAATTGGTGCGTTATTGTGGTAAAATCGATAGATAAACGCAAGTGGCACTCAATATCTAATTAATGAAACAAAGTTTCTTCAAAGGAATAATCAATGAAGTTGGTCAGTTTCTAACAGAGGAGCATAGACTTATTTTCTGCTTCAAAATTTCATTAGATATCTTACTTTAAAGGGGTCTAATAACTGAACATGAAATCAATAGTTTCATTACTTGTGTTCCACAAAAATAATCAAGCAATCCATGTATATTTATAGATGATAGTGAATGGCCAGCTATTAAGGAGAGACTTGCCCAATTAGATAAACTACCGGCTTTTGCTGGTATCCTTGAAGACATTGAGGATCATCCAAATGCTTATAAATAGTTATACCTACACTAGATTTTTACAACAGAGTAATAGAAACTCACCCAATTTTAAAAATTATTACTTACTAATGCATTTAGACCGGACAAAGTGGTATCACTAATGATAAACTTAATTGAATAAGTACTTCAATTAAAATATATGTTTACAAAAGGAGAAACAAATGACAGGATTTAACTTTTACTAAATGATTCTAAGTTTTACAGTAAAATTAGTTTGACACTAGGTGAAGGTCAACATGAAAAAGCAGAGAAAGTTCTAAAAGAAGCTATTGAGTTTGGTAGCACTGTTGAATTACGTAATTGTTAATTTGGAAGCGTATTCCTAAATTAAGCAGAAAGTTTATTTGAAGAAGATTCTAAAATTCACCCTAACTTCAAACTCATTTTACAATTACAATAATGTTAGGATTTCCCAATAAATTGGTTATACAGATCTACAAAGATAGCTAGTCAAAAACCCCATACACTGATCGATTTGTTAATTTAGTAGATTGAGAATCTTGCATAAATTGAGCACCATCGGTACTTTAGTTTAAACCTTTTTCATGCAATAATGAATTTAAGGTACTTGTATGGATATTGGCCCTACTGGTTCCATGAAACTGATCTTCGTTTAATTCTAGATAAATAACCCTATTTAAAGGAACTAGTGTATTAGTCTTAATTTCCAGAGGAGGATGCAGAATTGATGAATGCCTTATATATGAAATGTATTTGTTAATAGAGTTTGAGAGAAGGATTTATATATATGGGTGGAGAATTAAAATTGATTAAAGCAGATCGGGATGGATATTTGTAGTATCTTAGAGACATGGGCTCTGTTAATGATTTTAATTGTATAGGTCTCAATTCTAATAGTCAGATTATTGTACAAAATGAAACTATGCAACGCATTTAAAAAAGTTTGACAAAAGTGAATTAATCCTCCCTTGATCTTTTAGAATAATTAGAAAAGTTAGAAAGATATACACCCATCAAACTGAGTGATATAGTAGAAGGAAATATATTAGATATTTATTATGCATAAGAGTAAAAGAATTTCAATAAATTGATTGAATGTATGAATGAAGATGTAAAGGCAATCCAATAATACTTAAGAGGAGGTATGTTGGAGTCTCACTTGATAATGGATGTACTCTAGAAAGGGGAAGTACCTCCTGAATGGATTAAATATAGTAAAGTTTCTGAAAACAAATTGAATATTTGGCTGAATAGAGTATTTGAGAAGGGATAATTCCTCTCAAAATGGAGTAGTTAAAAGACATTTAATTTATCATATCTTAGCAATCCAAAGTTGTTTTTAGATTTAATTAAATTATAGTATAGTAAACAATTACAATGTGAAGTTGAATTTAAATAATCCTTTATAAGAGAGCATCACTTAGAAATTACGGAACGACCATCAGAAGGTGTTTATATTAGTGGTTTGAGAGTACGTGGTGCGAAATATAATGAAATAACTTAAAAAATGAAACCTTTGGGTCATTTAGAATTTTATAGTGATTTGCCAGTTCTGCATTTGAGATGTGCAATTAGATAATAGGAAGATAAGAATTATTTTATGTGTCCTGTTATTCATGATAATTAAGTTATTATGGAAGTGAAATTCGAAACATAAGAGACACTGATACAACTAGGTGTGAAAATCATAATCTGAAATTTGGAATTAATATAAAAAATATTTTAAATCTTTTTTTAATATTATGGCTCACAGAATTCAAGAAAATGCAGGCATGATCAACGATGAGAAGCAAGTCGTAGATATTTATGTCCCAAGAAAGTGCCAATACACCAATATGATTTTGAACAGCGGTGATTACTCTAGCGTGTAAATCAATGTCGGACAAGTAAAAGGGAATTACAAACATAGGTTGATGAAAATGGAAAGTATAACAAAACCAACTAGACAGTTGTTTTGGCTGGATACTTGAGATAAAAGGGATAAAGTGCTTCAGCATTGGAATCCATTCTCAGACAAAGGGGAGTGTTGCCATTCGCTTAATGACCCTATAGATAGTACATTAATATATTAAATCATAAATTGCATATACTACTCCTATAATAGCAACAGATTTGCTCAGCTAATTAGATTAACTTAATTGAAATCTTCTCTTCTTCCATCACTGTCCGTAGCAATTAAAGAAACAAACTAAATGTTTGTTCACTTATACGCAACGGATAATGGATGACACGCAAATCATTAGCCTTGTAAAGTTGCGAATTCTTGAAAATGAAATTAATAATTTTCTTTATGTGTGGTTTGATTTGATAATCTACATTTCGAAAGTGATCACTATACATTTCATTATCTTGCAAATTGATTTAAATTTTAAACTACACTGCATCAATCATATTTGATCCAACTATACTTTCTATAGTGCATTAATTTGTAATAGTATAACGTAATTGAAACCATATATCTGCATAGTCTTAGAGAATGAGCCGATCTAAGTTTATGTTTTTGATCAACTGGAAAAAATTATCACGAAATGCTTCAATCCATTCAACTTATATTATGCAATTTTTGTGTAGTGTCTTTAAGTCAGTTCGTGTTAAGAGGGGCTGGTGTTAGTGAGTTACGTACTTCAATAAGAAGTGAGCATGTCTCAATAGTGCAGCTGTATTGGTGAAATTTCGAAATCGTGGGTCTCTTTAAAGGAGTATCTCATATTTCTTGACTTGAACCTTGAAGAGTGTTGGTGATTAGAAGTAGAAGTCTAGTAAGCAATCTTGGTTCACTATGCAGCTCCGATAACCATCCATACGTTGAGTTATCAATTCAACTTAATCATCTCGTAAACCAATCTCTTTCATTGATTCAACTAAACACTATTTAAAGAGCGTAAAGTGAACATTAGTTAACTTCATTTATTTATGTGATCTTCGAAGATAATTCAATACATAATCTACACTGCAATCCCATCCCATCATTTAATGAACAATTCTACCTAATTTCTTTGCCTATTCATCCATTTGTATTCCAATAAAAAATTCATTCAATATTTAATCATCTAAGATTTTTCTATAATGCAAATCTGCCAAATTAACTATGCTTTCTGGAGTTTCATCAACATTATGTTCTGTTTTCTTATTAAAAATTTGAGCAAACTGTTGTTCACTCGTAATGATGCAGTATTTGTACTATTCAATTAGGGCACTAAATTCAAATATTAATTCTGGAGGACCTCTATTACACTTAATAAAGCTGCTCTGTTCTAATTAAAATGTGGCTTTACTATCAAGTAACTCTTAAATTAATTGTATTGCTCATGGTTTATTTGTAATGGAATGTGCTTTTATTTGAGAGCCTCTATGTTGAAGAAGACTGGTTTACCCATGATGTACTCAAGGAAAGTGCAAAATTTCTACTCATACATTTGTGCGTCGTCAATTTCTACATGCTATACAAATGCATACTTTGGATAAGAGGATGACTGGAAGTCTGCTGATGGAACAGCCTTGCAATCTACTGAATGACCTCTTCCCCTCCTATACGAGTAAGAAAAATCCCATCATCTTGGTCCAGTTGTTGTACAGTTTTAATGCAGTAAGAGCTCCTTGATGTGATGGGTGACAATTTCAAGGGTTTTTGAGGAGGCAATGACTTTCTGTTTATTGAAAGAGGCATCTACGCTTATCCTTTATTCTTTGGAGTGGGTACCAATTAATGAGACATAGACTGATTGCTGTTCATTTTGTTAACGCTCAATACAAAGTGAGCTTGCATCTTATTTAGCTCAGGGATAACTGGGTCTATTTTTGGTAGTATGTGAGGTTTCTACAATACGATGGTCTATTATCGGTGCATCTTTGGGGACTTGATATCATGGAGTGAATGCACATAGTCAGCAAATGAAGGTGATGAGCTATTCTTTTAATGAGGTTGTGCAAGGGTGCTATCCGATGATGTAAGTAAATCATATTGTAGATAACTCATCTTTGAAAAGGGACAATGCTGAGACGAAAACTATTAATTCATTTTTTAATTAATATCAATATCATTTCGACTATGATTTATAAATTGGTCATTGCTTGATCTAGTCTGCATACTTATCTCTCAATAGTATCATGAATTCTTAATAATCAATCTAGGTTATCAAATTAATACTTCGCCATCTCTATTTAAGTCAGCTTATTTTATTAATTCTTCTATATCCAAATCTTTTATTGATATCGTGTCAGTGTGGAAGATGTTCATCAATTCCTCCTTTGATATTCTTCCACTATTGTCTTAATCTATCCTCCTGAACTACTCCTCAATAAATCGTTCATTCTAAAACTATGGGCATGCCAAGAAAGCAGCAATAAATTCACTATAATCAACAGATCCACTCTAATCAATGTCCATTGCTTTAAATAGTTGTGTAACATAATTTCTGTCCATGTTTTTGTGTTTCATTTTTTTAAATTCTGTCAATCCTTCAATCATTTCATCCAAAGATATCATACCATTTCCATCTTTATCCAATGATACGAATAACTGAAATTAAAAATTAACTTACTTGTCTAAGTGTTGTAACTTCATTCTCTGGAATAAAGGTTGCCAAATACAATAACATTGTCTTTTTCATATATTAAGCACTGATCATTCGATCTATTCCCTTGATTGCTTCATCATGGATTTTAAGTGACTTCTTTTCATTACTCACTTGTTCTTGCACCCATGGATGATTGTAGGCTTGTTTTGCTGTAAACCGCCTCTTTGGGTCCAGGACTAAAAGTTTGGATATCAAATCTCTAACCTATAAAGAACTAAAGTGTACCTCCTCGCTTGTTCCCTTGAAACCAGGTTTAGAGAAAGTGAATATGCCTCTTTGGATATTTTTAATTGTTTCTTAAGGATTCTTACCAGGGAAGGGTGGTTGCCCACACATCATGATATATAATATAACTCCCAAGGACCAATAATCGACTTCATAACTGTATTACCCTTTTATGATCTCTGGTGCCAAATAATACAGACTTCCGTTAGGCTGTGTCATGACTTCATCCTCCCGATAAAATCTTGCCAACCCAAAATCAATTAATTTGATCGAGGAATCATCATCAGAGTTCTTCAGGAGGAAGTTCTCTGGCTTTAAATCTCTATGAACAATTTTGTGCTCATGTAGATAAGCTACAGCAGATAGAATTTGTCTCATGATTTTAGCAGCTTAACTTTCTGTAAGATGCTGTGTTTTTGTAATATAATAAAATAGTTCACCTCCTTCGCACATTCTAGAATATTAAATAACTTACTCTGTAACCAGATACACTGTCTTTTCTGTTTCGTAAACTTCATACATTTTTAAAATGTTTGGATGATCCTACATATACTCTATTATTACTATCTTCCTCAAAATAGATAACTCATTCTTAAAACTTTCCTTATCCACCACACGGTCTTTAGCAATAGCCTTGATAGCTCGTTTGATACCTGTGGTTTTGTGTTGAGTCTCAAATACTACTCCAAATCCTCCTGCACCAATTTCCTTTACGAATTTGTAATCCTTTTTGATGTTAGCTATGTAATTTGTAGGAAATACTTTTAATGCTTGAATTTATGAAATGAGCTTTTTTTACTTTCAAAGATGGGTCCATTATTAATGTTTACAAAATTATTTCAAAAATAATATACAAGTCAACCTATAAAAGGGAAGACTATTTGGACGATTAGTGCAGATGAAACAACCATTGTAATGTGGAACTAAAGTGATAATAATATTTAGATAACAACATTTGATAAATATACAACCTGGTAGAATAAGAGTCAGATTATTAATACAAATTTTGAATCTAATGACAAACTTCGCTTAAACGAGACTGGGACTATATTAGCTCATTAAAATAATTAGAAGATTTCAACTTGGTGCAGATATCAGAAGAAAGGCAAATGGGTTTATAAAACATGTACATATTATAAGTCCCAATAAATTTATGGACAAAACTCAGCTTTCTATAATAATTTTCTGTTCATCGCCCAAGGTGAATTTTTTAAAATTATTTCAAGAAGTCAAAATTTCAAATTAATAAGAAGATAGCGAGCAGTTTACAACGATTATTTTGACTGCATGTGTTTTTCTTATAAGCTTAAATTGCTTTATTAAGTTTCTGACGGAGTGATTTATACTTGGGGACAAGATAAAGGGCCCGAGTGGGATAAATTGCTTTCAGTTGTATTAATGCCCTTTGTATTAATGCCCTTTTATTCTTCATGTTAGGAAAATGAACTTAAGGCTTTTTCTCTTGGATATTTATAAATTATGAACTGCGAAACCCGAAAAATTGAATAGATTTAAGATATTCGGATTTAACAAACAAGAACATAGAGTGCTTTGAACTATTTCTTCCAGAATCGAAAAAATTCACAGATATGTTTTTGGTCGAGGGAATCTCCTGCCTAAAAGGGTTTTAATTATGAAATTCTTGAAGTGAAAGCATAAGACATTCTTCTTGGACTTAATGGAAGAGTGTTTGCGGTACAAAAGAATTTTGAGGATGGGTTTGTTATTGAACTTTATGAATCAAAATGATATAAAAAATATTAATATTTTCTATTTTGGGTTAACGATGGCATTTTTTCTTCCAAGAAATTTATGTTTATATATGCCTTAATTTTTACAACTAAAAAAATTGTAGTTTCAAGTTCTCTGCTTTTATTTCCATCATTTTAGTTTTTCCAAATTATTTTGCCTACCAAGAATCCTTAAAATAGCAATGGTTGTTTTAATTCATTATTTTCAAGACAACTCAAACAGAACAATCTAGAATTAGCTATTTTATGTGTTTCTAAATCTATAATGACGATATCTTTGCCAGGATGATAATGACATTATATTTATGGAACCATGTTTAAATTAAATATTATAGTATAGTATAATGAGAAAAGAAATATAATTTTTAATAGCAGTTGGTGGGATTTACACTTGTTATTTCAAAGTTGGATTATTGGAGGAGTATATATATAACATAAATTTAAAATATTTATGAATTCAATTAGAAAGGATAATTTTTATTTATTTTATAACAATCTGATAAAATTTATTACTTATTTCACATCTGCTAATGCTAAAGCTCTGTAACTAACTAAGCATTTTGATAACCGCGAGCTGCTTTAGCTTCTTTGTTCTCTCTTAATTTTTTGAAGGTGCAGTAGACTAACAGGGGTAGTAAAATAATTTGACTAATTATAAAAATAATTGCTCCAGCTCCAAGAGAATCACTTTCAGGAATACACTTATCATTGTTAAGTTATTAAATGTAAAGGTATCTTTGTTCAGTTTAAACAATAATATTTTTATTTTTCAAAAAAGGCATACCAAGAATAATGAGATCCTTTTCAGTATTACTTATAATTCTTAATAAATCCTATCCACTATTTTAGTAATTGTATTCAATGTACTATCCTGGTAGAACTATTAGTGGATTATCATTGTTTTTTTCATTGTAAAACAAGATTGGTGTAAAGTTCTCATTTCTATGTTTATCATATGGTCTGAAATAAGCATCATTCTTGGAATCATACTCGAATTCATTTCCTGCTTAGTGGTTGCGAATAAATGATGAGAATAATTTTGTCGGTAATGATATCCAATTATCTTGAACAATAGCAACATGATTAAGTGATATTTCAGCTACTCTATCAAAAAATTACATCATGGACACACGAAATAAATATGTTGTGTACTGATTTTAATTCAAAGGACTGACAACTCCTGTCAATGCAAGGACAGATTAGTCATCATGGATGTTTTAATTATAATCTGGTTCTAAGTAACCATCAATTGATGATAAACAAAATCTGAAACCAGATTAATATAATGTATTTGTATGACTTTACAAGGGTCCCAAGGCAACAAAATTCACAGTTGACAAATGGTCTTCAGGGTCGAGTGCCTGATTTTTGTAGATGATCACTTCCTTTTCTTTTTCCTATGTGTCTATGTCATAAACATCAAATTCTTCTTTTTATAGTTTAAGTTAGGCTTCATTTCCGCTTGCGTCAATATAATCCTCAAAGCATTAGTTTTTATCGAAATTAGGGCAATCTGATTCCCTAGAAAGGAATTGCGAGAGTAATTCATCCAGTCTCAATTCGGCTGCAAGATCCTTGCCAAGTATTATGTTGGGTTGATCTTCCTTATAGAAAACTGGATACATGGAGAATACAATATGGAACAAAAACACAATAAACATTTTTATTATTAATTTAATCTAATTAAACTATGAGAATATAGAATATATTGTAAAATAAACTTTGAGTTTATTCATAGTCACCATGTTCTAAATTTCAGTAAAGAAACTCAGTATAAGAGTGGTTTCAAACTATCTTTTGATAAAAAACTCTTTTAATTCGAGTAATTTGATATACAAGTATTTTAAAATTTATTCTCAGTATTTTATAAATTTTGTAATTCAATTCCCACATTTTAGCGTCGACTTCGTATTTTTTGGCATAATATTACAATCAAAATAGCAAGCCCAAATATTCCTAGAATAAACATAATAGATTGAATTGTAATCCAAGTTGTTTCTGAATTAGTAGGAGTAGATACATCAGAAATACATTTTTCAGTATAGAGCTATTAAACAAAAAGAAAATTTTAAGCAGTTTAAACATAAATTTGTTTATTCCTTAAAAAGGGTATTCCCAATACAATTTTATCGCTTTATTAAATGCGAAGCACATCATATCCCCAATTATTATAATTAAAATCAATATAGTTTTCAACTATTAATGGTCTATCAATATTATCAGGATTATATAATAACAGTAAGGGTAATTTTTGATTTGAGTTCTCTCGAGAATCTCGTATAAAAGCATTTTATGATACATTGTAGGTGAATTGTTAGATTTCCAAATCAAGAAAGAATGCTCTGAAGACTAAAGGAGGTAGGGAAATATAGTTATCTTAAGTTATTTGGATAGTATTTTTAGAGATATCAAAGATTTTATTGGAAAATTCTATAAACTTTATTTGCATTACATATTTTTCCTTCATAGAGCCAACAATCCCAACCATTTATAAGACTGATCGCTCACTTGTTAAATGTTAATTATAATTGGTCTGCAAAAATCCATCAGAAGACGATAAACACAACATGAATCCATTCTCGTAAAATGTATTTTTGTATTATTATTTAGGTCCTAATGCAAGATAATTAATGTTTTATAAAAGATCTGTTGGATCTATGGATCGATTCTTGTATGTAATAGTTTCATTATTCTGAAACTCTTCCCTTTGCAACCAAAGGTTTCTTTTTCTACCAGACTCATCTTGATATGTTTCATAGCATTATTTAGCTTCTTAAAGGGAGCAAGGTGATTCCCTGTTTAAAAATTAAGAAAGTTATTTATCCAATCGCAGTTGAGCTGTCAGATTATTGCTAAAATTCATCCAAGGCTGCCCATCTTGATAAAATACTTTGTACTTTGATGAAACTACAATAATTAAAATTAATAAAAACATAATTTAATAGAAATCTTTCTTTCACTAACACTCACTTTAGAATTTCAATTTTTCTTCATATTTATTTATATGGAAATATAATATGCTTCAGAAACTCTTAATCACCTGGATATGAGTTTAGATTAGTAGAAGCTACCTTAAACACAGCCCTAGAGCAACAAGCATTTAACAAAAGGAACACTTAGTATAACATCTATATTATGCAAACAATTCTCCATATTTACGATAAATTTTCCACTGTCAATTGCTTTGTTCATTTATTTTTGGGTTTTGTATATCTACTAAAAAACATCAGATAACCTATTTGGATGTGTATTATATGATTGTGGGGCTAAATTTGCACCAGATGTATAACATCGGGGAGAGTTCCACAGAATGATTGTCTCCATACCTTAATTTGGAGGGATTAGTCAAATTTTGATAGGAGTTATGACTATGCAAATGTATGGTTATGTTGCAGAAAGACAGTATGGGAGAATAAAATTTTGCATCATATTATTTTTAGCTGGCTATGCTAGCAATCTGATGAGTTACCTCATATATCCATATCATGTGACAGTTGGTAGTTATGGAATAATTTATGGAGTCTTGGTGATTTATGGAGTTACCATACTTACTTAACAATTAGGAATGTATAAGAAACTTGTCATTGGAATATATTGTGTGATTTTCGGAATTAATTTCATTCCTTTGATAGGAATCAATTAGATTGATATAGGATGTATATTTGGAGGAATAATCTCGTCTGTGCTGTTGGTTATGTATTTCTAACAAATAAAATGGAAATATGGAAAAATAATCAATTATGGTGCTCTATTATTGGAGGTTGCATATATTGTGATATGTACTGTGTTACTATTTACTGTGGCAGTTGATGACATTTCTGCAGCTCGATTTTGTACTTGATTTTATAATTATGGATCAAATTATGTATTATGATAAGGCAGATTTCCATGAAACGTCCTCTGGGATTAAGATTTCGAGAAAATCAATCATTAAGGGGACAGAACAAATCAATGTAAGTGGAAGATGCATTTTTTTCCATGATGTAATATTGAGAGGAGATTTGGCGAAGGTGTCATTTGGAAAGTATTTGGTAGTGCATGAGAAAGTGGTCTTGAAACCCTCATATACATATGGTTACACGAAGGAGACACCTACCAAACGAGTGATTAAATTTTTGCCTCTCACTATAAGTGATTATGTAGAAATTGAATCCAATTCAATTGTTTAAGCAAGTAAGATTGGTACCTGCTCACATATAGGAAAGAATTGCATTATTGTATAATTATTTAATATATAGTCACATAGATGCATTATTGGAGAAAACTCAATAATCTTAGATGATTCAATTCTACCCCCAGATACAGTTGTACCAGCTAATAGTGTTTATGGAGGGAGACCAGCAGTGTACATAGCCGAAACTCCTGAAGCTACAGGAATAATACAGAAATAAAAACTCATGAACTTTTACAAGAACTTCTAGCCCAAAAGTTGATTATGGATAATTTATATTCAGCAACATGATTTCTTTTTGGTAATGATGGGTTATGTATCATCTAAATTGATGATTGTAACCTTTTTTGGACTCCCCTAAGTCACTCCTGGTTGCTATTCCATGAATTAAGCAATACATTAATTGCAATTTTTCCGCTTTCTATTCGTGTAATTACCTGAATAGCCATGTCTTTAAAAAGCTACTCAACCCCAGTGCCCATTAGTGCTGACACTTCTGCATACAGGAACCCATGATCGGAGGCAAATTATCTCCCATCTATTTGGGTTACTTGACTGAATATACGAACAACTTACCGTGATTCGAGGTCAATCTTATTGCATACTAGTGCAACGACGGCATCTTGAAAATTATTGCAAGCTTCTACTATCATTGCCCGATTCCTTAACCTCCTTCACCCAATGATCCAAATTCTTGAATGATTACTCATTCGTTGCATCATAACAAAGCAGCACTCCAATGGCCGATCTGTAGTATGCTCGAATCAGGGATCGGAAGGTTTCTTGTCCAGCTGTGTCCCAAACAGATAAACGGATCAACGAATCCTATACTTGGATATCTCTGGTCCCAAATTCTATCCCTACTGTAATTTCATGTTCTGTTCTTGGTGCTTATTCTAAAAATTGATGCACTAAGCATGATTTCCCTACATCTAGATAATTGCATGTAATACAAGAATCACCAACTACAATGAACTTGAAGAGGTATTTGTAGGCTGACATATATTAATTAAATTAATGGACCCCAATAATGAGGAGAATCAAAACCCAGAAATAGAGGATGAGGATGATGACTTTCCTGAGTATGCCAATGAAGCGAATAAGGAGTTAAATGAGAAAGTATTATAATAACAAAGTAGATCAAACTCAAACGACGCATCATTAAGGATTTGAATTAGAAGATTGATGAGAAGAGTGAGAAAGTTAAGGTATTATCAGATCACTTGAAGAATATTCAATAAGAGTTACTACATACATAAGCATTGGTAGTTTATGATAGTATTTAGATCGATACAAAAAATAAAGAAATTGAAACGGAAGATCATTTGAAGTAGATTACAGAAAGATAAATTGGTCGTATTTAAAATGAGATGACAAAATTATAAAAGATGTATTCCTATTTCATAACATAGAATGATTGAATAATAAGAAAGACTTAATGATGTTTAAAATTCAATATATAGAGGAAATGAAAGACTAGACAAATATAAGATTGAAATGAATTGGAATTAAGAGGAGTTAGAATAATGGGTTCTTGCTGCTAGATAGAAGGAGGAAGATTCTCTCACAATGGAAAAATATAAGAGAGGTGATGAAGCTAAGATTAAAGAACTGAATCTTTAGATTGAAAAACTCACAGTAGAAGTGAGTCGTAGGTAAAATGAGCTTGATCGTGAAATTACTGAAACATAAACTGCTTAAATTGAACTTGATAAAACAGCTGAGGAGTTTCGTCGATAACATGACGAAAGACATAAATTATTCCAGTAATGGTAGGAAGTAACAGATAACATTGCTCGAAGAGATCAGGCCATTAGAGATGAATCAGAACGTTATGCTGATATTAAGGCTTAAATTAATGGGAATAAAGATGATCTAGAAAATAGAAAAAGACAACTTATGAATGAGAAAGCTGAAAACAAACAAGTTGAAGGTTAAAATTAATTACTAGAACGATCCATAATTTAATAGAGATAATCAAATAAAGATATTGAGCAAGCAATAGATAATTTGAAGGCTGATGTTGAAATTTAGAAAAATTAACTATCCGCTTTTGCTACAGATTTGTAAAATAAGAGGAATCGTTTGGCATAGATGTCACAAGAATTACTCATCAAAAAGCAAAGACTCAACAATGCATAAAAGAAGTATACCAGCGAAAAGTAAAAACTTAAATTGGAGGAGTTTCAACATTTAGAGTTTGAAAAGTAACGTACTCTTGCCAGTGAAAAGCACAAATCATTAGAAAAGTCACGAATAGATTTAGATAAGGAAATCAAATTGTAAAAAGAAGTTCTCTTCAAGTCAACTTAAGATCTCTTTAAATTAAGAGAGACAGAAGCAAACCTTTACGGTGAAATTTAAGCTAATATGAGTGCATGTAGAAATTATCAAGCACATATCAATAAATTAATTTAAGAATTTTAAAGATAATAAGAATTACTATATAATGCCGAATATCAGATCCAATTGATGGAAAGAAGAGTAGCAAGAGCAAGAGGAGAAAGAACTCTAGAAGAGAAGAAAGATCTTGAGAATGAGATTAAGGAAATTGAAGAAAAGGTTAATTAATAAAAGAAAGAGTACAAGACTCTATTGCTCAGTCTGAAGAGATTAGATGATGATTTGAGAGGTACAGATCGTTAACTAACTGGAACTAAAGGATCATAAACCAAATTGAAATAAGCAATTGATGAATTAACCCTCGAAAATGATATGACTTATTAAGATTTGAATAAAATTGTTAAACAAAAAGAGGAAGTTTTAGTGTAACATGATTTTATGAAACTGGAAATATAAAAGATTTAAAAGGTTGTCATGACTGCTGTTGATAAAGTGTTCAATTTAGAGAATAGAAAATATTAATTGGAAATGGCAATGCAGGAGAGGGAATAAGAAATATAAGTACATAAGGATGTTTTAGTGGCTGAACATAAAGCAGCAGAAGAGGAGAGACATAAGATTGCTGTAGAGTTGGCTGAAAGATAAAATAGAGTAAAGAATCTTAGAATTAAATATGAATCATTGGTATAAAAGAATAAATCATCCAATGGAGAACAAGACACACAAAATATTGAAGAGCATTCTTAAGCTTATTACATTATTAAGGCCTCATAAGAGAGAGAGGAATTGCAACGAAAGGGAGATGAATTAAATGCTGAAATCATCAAGAGAGATCAGGAATTGAAAGCATTAGACAATACACTTTCTCATCTTAAAAATAGAAACAGTAAATACAGAGACAGTTTCCTTAATAAGGGTATTTCAGAGAGAGAAGTATCACATAGAGATGGTTTGGAAGAGTAATGTAGAGCAGCTTCAGAGAATCTTTTTAAGAAAAAGAAAGAATTATAAAGATTATAATAAGAAATAGATGAAGATATGAGAAGATTAACAGAAATTTAAAATAGAGTATTTTTATCCTTATATTTAGATTGAAATTCTTGATAATCAAGAAAGAGAAGTAGAAATGTAATTCGAAAAATTATCCAAAGAGCTCTAAGCTTAGTAAGAGAGAGTTGGAAGAGCAGAATAAATTATGAATGCAAAATTAAATAAAGCTCAACAAAAAAGAATAACTGTTGATGAATCAAATGTTCATATATCAGCACTTGAATTAGACATTCAATCAAATTTGAACAAAACCCTTAAAACTTGCATTTTGTAATAGTTATTGTAACATTAGCAACTTAGTCTAAGAGTTTCCAGAAATGTAAGCCATAATCGATGCAGTGTTTCAGGAAAAGAACGTCACTGTTCCAAGCAAATAGCCCTCTTCAGTTGGTGTACCATCAGTGCGTTCATCTATCCGTTCTAACTCCTCCTCAGGTAGAAGGTGATTGTGACATTAATAAATATATCATAAATGTACCTAAAAAGTACTACAAGGCAGGAAATGCTAGCATAAATTGAATCACTTAAATTACTACTTGAATAATCTAAATAGTAACATGATCGTGAGATGAGGTAAATGAAATAAGAGCATTAAAAAGAGGTATTAGTTTAACATAAATAGATTACAGCTTTGCAGGATGAAATTAGGAAGACACAAGAAATAGTTTCTAATGTTCAATTTTAGTAGTTCTTTAAGATGTAAAATGAAAACAAGAAACTAATTCAAGAAAACAATATACTTCGTGATATGGTGAGAGCATCACAAATCACAAATTCAACCAAGGACATGGAACTCCAATGTTTGAGAAATAAAGTTCGTAGACTGTAGGGTCACTCAATTGAGGTGCCTCGCAAACCATAACTGTTAATGAGACATTACTCACATCATAGAACAGAACCGAATGAAGACCCAAAATTTAAGATTAATTAATGAATATCATCTCTATGAATGGGGAGCCCCCACAAAACTTATTTTTTATATCCTTTTAAACTCTTTTAATTGAAACTATCTGAGTCTCTAAAATTATAGGGAAATTTACATCTTACGATTTTTACAGATTTGTACAATCCACTTCTGGAGATTGAGACTTCGAATTATAGAGTTAGAGTCTCTGCATTACAAATTCTTCAACTTTAGACTAGAATTAATCTACTTTTGAGGCTCGTTTTGGTAATGATAACTTTTTATGTGATTTTTCACTAGCTGAAGGGAGGGTCTGTCTATTAGTTAAATTAAAGAATAAAGAAGCCTAACTCCTAGATCTGCTAGTATTCTATTGCGAGGGAACTTATGAACTCTTTGGTTCATCATCAATGAATTTGCGTAATTTTTAATATGCCTTGCTAGAATCAGTTGGAATTGATAAACGTTTATTAGACAGCCTCTTAAATTCATGTAAGTTAGTTAGTGCTCGCTATCGAAGCTTCTATTAACTATAATCGTAGAGATTATTCATTTATTCATTGTTAATGAACTTTGCCTGTTCTTTGTAACGAGTATTAGCTTCTTATTCAATAGTCGAAAAAGCCTCAAAATCTTGGAGTATGGTAGGTGGATGATTGGGGTTTTTCAGAATGTGAAACAATTTGAGGCCATCGACCTATATATATTTAGTGTTGTTGAAGAAGGTCTCCTCCTTTAATTTACATAATTCTTACGTCAACCTTTCCGGAGGGACTTTGCTTATGTTAAATTTCTATAATGCTTCTCTATCCTTGTCGGCAGTTTGAACTCTCTCATCAACAAGGTGTTATTTTAGTTGGAAACTACTCTCCCCTTGCCCCAGAACATCTGTTCTGTAGGCAGATCCTAATTCATATTTTGGGTCAATAGCACCATTATGCCATCCATTTATGGCTCCGGAGAGCAATTTAGAGGTTTTCATTATTCGAGAGGTTGCTGGTCCATCGAATTAGCGAGTTCCATCAATTTTGCATACTCTCCTTTTTCCAAAAGATAGAGCAGTTTTACGATCAACATTCTTTTAAATACTGATATTACATTATCTTTTAAGAATAGAAAATGAATAGCACGATCTATGGGTGCAGGATCATTTGACGGTTTGCAAAATTTTGAACAATGTCCAAAAAAAGTTACCTATTTAGGGTAACTAGTACTTCTTCTTTCGCTGCCATCTTTAGTGCTTAATCGTAGTTCAATTTTTTACGAGGTTGTGTTTTTTTCTTCATTAAATTAATGAATTCAGACGCTGAATCCCCATTTTAAGGTCGAAAACATTCTAATCGTGAAATGTCATAGATCACTGGAGGAGCAATGTCTGGCAATGGAGACTTGTAGGTGTTTAGTGATAGAAAAGTGTTGATGTTATATGCCTCAGGGGCAGTCGCAGCAGAAGGGAAGATGAGTGAAGAACATATGACTATTATGAAAGGAAGATTGGAGTAGAAACTAAGAACAATATCATTCCTTTGTGATTTAGAATATACATAAGTAAATATGTTAAATAAGTTAGTATCACAATTTAGATGGATGTCTCACAACACCTGCATCTGAATATGGAAGAAGAACTGTCTATAAAGTTATGGAACTAGAGCAAATCACCAATTCCAGGCAGACTGTATAATTATTAATAACATAGAGTTACTCGGATATTAGGCACATTGCAGAAATCATCAAAGAAAATTATGATAGATATAGTGCATTTGTTATTTTGAGTGGAATTGCAACAATTTCATATCTTGGGTCAAATCTATCATTCATGCTTGAGAACCTGTAGAAAACTGTAGTCATCACAGGTTCTTTGATTCCTTTATCTTTTATGCGAAATGATGCTTTTTAAAACATCCTAGATTCATTGATCCTAGCTGGCCACTTCCTAATTCCAGAAGTTCTCATTGTCATGGATCACAAGGCATATAGAGCCAATCGATGTAGATAACTTAAATGTGATGCCCTTGATTGTGTTGAGAGTCCCAATTTTCCACCTTTAGTAGAATTTGGAATCAATATTGATATCAAGTGGTAACTTGTTCTGAGAAGAGGGGAGAGAATGTTTGGGAACGAGGAGTAAACCCTTAAATTGTCACCAGAGTTTGTTACTGATGTGATTATTGTGAAAGTTACTCCATATACGAGTGTGGAACATCTTCGTCATATTTTCAATACTCCTAATTTACGCTGTTGTATTCTTGAATGTTATCATTTTGGAGAAATGCCACACAGTCCTGAACTTTATTAAGTTCTCATGAATGCATAATAGAATTTAGGAATTATAGTAATTCAAATATCCTAATGCACCCATGGACATACAATGAAGGATTTTAAAAAGGTAATTGATGGTATCATGGTCTAATATGATATTACCCCTGAAAGTGCATTAGCTAAAATTGGGTACTTATTGGGAAAGGGGTATAGTTATCAAGAGATTTTGCAAAAATTCCCTCAAAATTTACAAGGTGAAACAGAATCAGTTAGATAAGAGGATAATTTTGGTGGATAAAAGCAGCATTTTATTTAAACTATCCTAAAGACATTACAAAAGACTTCAGGAGATGAACAGATCAGTTAGAATATGGATATTATGAATAAACACATTATCCCAAATCTTGGATGTTTCTTAGCAACTACTGGGTAATTGGAACTCATCAAAGATTTAAGAAAAAATGAAGGAAATCTAAACATTCCTGATTGTGATGGTAGAACTATCCTGCATCTAGCTGCAGCCAATTAATAAATTGAGATTGTTCGTTACTTAATTGAGGAAGTTCATGTAGATGTCAATCCTTAAGATTATTTGGGTTACACACCTATGTATGATATATTGATCAGTAGAGACAAAGAATAGTTATTATATTTTAAATAAAATGGAGGAATAATTAATGCACCACATCATATCATGGTTGACTTATTATTAACTGCAGGATTGAAAGGAGATTTAGAGTTTTTAGAATTGACATATTATGGAGGAGTTAAGAACCTTAATGATTATACAAATGTAGATAATCGTAATGTTGGACATATGGCTGTTATTTCTTAAAATTTAAAGATCCTTAAATTCCTTAAATAAATAGCTAAATTTAACTTTAGTGAAAGAGATAGATGGGGTAACACACCTTATGAAAATGCATTGGAAATTAAAAGTAAGAAGATTAAAGTCAAACATGAGCAAACTATTGACGAGATTATTGAAATGCTGTAGTCAATTGGTAATGATTGAATATTATCATCTCCAACCAGGTGGTGGCATACCTTTATTTTTTTTAACTCTTAATTCAGGTTCATGGGTTGCAATATAACGGTTATATGTTACTTCATCCAAGGTTACCTCATATTCTATGATTGTTGCATCTCCTTTTCGAACTGGGAATATGTGCCTTTCATTTTCAATAGCTGATATGTTTCCATTTTCATATAACCATTTTAATCTCTGAAAGTGCAAGTCAATGTTGTATTTAAGTGTGTAGGTTTTCTTATTCAATATTTCATTTGACTTTTACTCCATGACTGTTAGTAATTTCTTAACATTTGTATTAAGTAGCGCACTTATAGGAATTATTGGATAATCTTATGTTTCTATCTAATCGTAATCTACTGGATGTTTAAGTAGATCAATCTTGTTCCACACTTCAATCTAATTAAGAAATATAAGTACCATTTTACGAGAGTAAAAATCTTAATCAAATCCTAATTATTTAAGAACATCTAATACTACTTATTTTTATTATTCTGTACATGGATGTGATATATCTCTAATATGTAATACAATATCAGCATCCTAAACTTCTTCAAGTGTACATTTAAATGATTCTACTAGATCATGAGGTAAGTCAGTAATGAATCCAATTGTATCTAACATTACTGCTTTCTGCCCAGAAGAGAGTCTAATTTATTTTGATGTTGTGCCTAGAGTCTGAAATAACAGATCTTCACTCTCTACAACATCCTTCTATAGAATGCAATTCAAAAGTTATGATTTGCCTGCATTAGTATATCCTATCAATGCTATACGAGGAACATTGTGGATCTCTTTCTTTCTTTTTAATCTCACTCTTTACTCACTTTCAACTTAAATTTATCTACGTATTTTAGCCATTCTCTCATCAATTAATCTTCTTTGCAAATCTAGCTCACTTTCACCAGAACCACTCATTTTACCTATAGCTCTACGTTGTTTTGCAGACACTACCTCCATGTAAACTTCCTACGCCATCATCAAATCTCCCTTGAAAATAGATGATAATGATGCAAATGCACTTCCACTACGTACTAACTTTGTCTTAGCAAACCTTAAAAATGCAAGTTCAATTTATAGTTTTGCAACACCCTATGTAGATCGTTTGGCAAATATCTGCAAAATCATAGTGAAACGATCAAAAACTTTCACATATGCATCCTCATACTCAGTGTCTGTTTCTGCATCTGTTGCTACATCACTATCCTCTGGGTTATTTTACTTAAAGGTGGCCACTTCTCCTTTCGCATGTTATGTCCATATTTTTTCTAGATTACGAGTTTATAATGGGCTCAATTCGCTATTAATAAAAACTGCATTGATTTTCTTTTCTTGAATATACTCACCCAACATTGACACTTTTCCCTTAGTAAAGAATGTTGATGATTGAATACGGGGCACCTTAAGCAAGGAGGACTTAGCAATTGACTTTCTTATAATCTTGTTCCGCCATTCATGTGCTAAATCATCGTCGCTTTCAGATGATAAATCAACTAATAATTTTCCATTATCATAAACTCCAGACATGTAGGGAATGTGTACATACTCTCCATTTTTTAAGTGTGCCTTCCCTGACAACTCCCATCCTGATTTCTGCAAATCTTCTTCCTTATTTTCAGCTAGCACTCTTGTAGGTGATCTTCCTTGACTTTTTCGAATATTTTCAGTGTACTCCTCCTTCCAAAAAGGGCCTTATTCTAAAGACCAACTTAATGATTTCGCTAATCCTACTGCTTCTTCTGCCATATATAATTCTAATTCTGGACCCTTATTAGGGTAAAAGACGGGATGCAACACCATGCAGTTTACGGGCATTAACCCTATCTAACGCGGAGGTCGAGAAGGCTTAGCAAAGTCAAGTACTTCTTTGGAGAAGCGATACCGTGTACACCATCGCAACATATATTAATTAATGAATAAATTATCTTGGCCCACTGACACCAAGGACAACGAGTTCTTTGATGAGGATGCCATCTCCAAGTCTAGTATTCAGGGTGGCAACAATTCCTTTGATAAATAACAACTGGATGAGCAGATTGAGCGGCCCTTCACACCCCTTGATGCCTAGGTTGACTCGATCCCCAAGGAACAGTGTCCGCATTGCATGCGTCAATTCTTTCAAGGTCGCCTAACTCTGCATCTTCGAAGTTGCACCCCTGATCATCCCTTTGTCAAAAAAAACTAAAGAAAACAAAAAACACAAATACCCAACACCCAGCCACTTACACAGCCCTGCCCACATTGTCACAAGAAACTGCGTAACGCTTAAGCACATGCACTTAAATGCGCCCTTCGCCCTAAAGCCCTTGATAAGTACAAGGTAGTCGCTTCGATCAACGAAGAGGAGGAAGCAGACGAAACGCAATTTATTTAGGAGCTCTCCTCAAGTTAGCCATCGTTCCTACCTCGTATTAAAAAGCAGGAGAACGTTCTCTCGCGTTCAGTGCCAATCGTTAAGTGTCCTCATTGTCAGAAAACTTTTGAGCAGAAAGCTGCAGATAAACATATATAGGTTTGTTAGCGTTTGAGTAAGAGGTTGTTGTTCTGCACTAATTGCGGAGTTAAATTCGCAAACAATCATAAATACTGTGGCTCTTGTGGAAAAAAAAGAATCTGATATTCATAATTATATAATTCTCACAACTTAGCCTTCTATTTCAATCGCCTATCCACAAAATCAGGAAATATTGGTCTTACATAAACACTCATATATGCTTTAAATGGGAAGAAAATCTAATTATGAGGTAATGTACTTTTCGAGCTCTTCTATCAGCTGCATCTAAAATCATTGACACACATTCCTATATTGAAATTCTATCCTCGCTCTCATCTTTTGGAGAGTGTTTTTTCAGGAGATCGTGGTCTCTCATTGGAGTTCTCACACTTGGAGGACAAACAATTGTTATGGCAACATTAAAGTCTTCTAGTTCTGTACGCAGGGCTTCAAAAAACCCTGTAACTGCGAACTTTGAACTACAATAAGGAACTCTATATGGTAATCCTATCTCTCCTGAAATAGAGGACATCACTACAAATTATCCTGAACTTTTGCGAATGTGTGGCAAAGCATATCTAAATTACATGTACAATACTTCGTACAATACACGTAGCCATAGAAGTTGACGTCCATGATTTTTTTAAAAAGGGAGAGATCCTTAAATTCCTCAAAAAATGAATGTGCATTCACTCCTGCATTCAGGACCAATATGTCAATTCGATTGAAAATTCGTACCGCTTCTTCTATCAACTGCCTGAATTATAATATAAACATACTTGCAGTCCTCTTCTTTGGATACATCAGTTATCTTATAATGTGCCTATGAACCCAATTGTTGGCAGAGTGTGCATACCTGTAGTAATTCTTCCTCTGATCGTGCACCCAACATCAGTCTGGTGGAAAATTAATTTTTTACTTCACACCTCTTGTTGCATATTACAATGCTAATTCTCTTCCTATACCACTAGATGCACCTGTAATCACTATTACGGAATTAGCTATAGTTATTCAGGGAATTTACGCTTAAATTGTTTTGTCTTAGTCAACTTCATTATCTGCTATTGATTTCCCATTTTTTAATATAATATTCCTAAATGTTAAATGAATTATTCCTTAAAGCACAGAAATTAAAACATCAAATTGACCAAGATATAAATTCATTTACTAGTTCTAAATACTCAATACCTTCGGATTCAGATTATCATCAGCTTTTCAGATAACACCAAGCATAATTAGAACTCAAGAAAATAGAGTTAGGCAAGTAAGCAGAGAATTTAAATGCACTTTTACAGGCTATTTAATCAGAGCAATAGTCTGTGGCATAAAAAATGTACGAATTTCACTAATAAGGAAACTAACCAATTTGAAGCAGAATAGTAAGGAGATCGAAATGTAAATTCAGCAAATTTACAAATAAAAGCAATAAAAAGTATTACCTCTCTTTACATAGCTTAAAGAAGAACGTGACTAAATCTCCATTTTAGGGGGTAATCGAACTAGCACTTAATCAGACACAGTTGGTCTATTGGTTGATCAGTAGAATAGTCTCACTAATTCTCATAAATTAGTAGAAGAGAGTATGCAAATGGGAGAAGATGTCTTGCTCTCATTTAAAAGATAAAATGACAATTTGAGAGTATGAATTGGTTTGATTAGAATATTCAATCGAAGGTCAATGGAATAATTGGAGATATGGGATTCTCATAGGGTATAATAAAGTTAATTGGTTCCAGAGATGGATAGGATAGAAGAATTCTCATAATCCTAACAACATTGTTAATAGTTTTCATAGGATTGTTATACTACGTGTTCAAGTGATATTATTTTAACGATTAATTATTTTTTAATGGGAAATTAGTGCACTAGAGTTGATCGTGATCCAGATACGTTGCAAACTACTTAATTGAACTCTAGACTCTAACATACCATTTTCTATGTAGAATCTCAATTGAATGAAACTGTAGTTAATTGTAAAAAGTATGATGTTCCATTCATCACTACCATTGGAGGATGTCTTCAATAATGCTAACCATGATTTATATATATAATATTTGTATAATTTCTATTATTTAAAATATGAATCCTTCAATAATATAATTGTAATGTATCGAGCACACTGACCAAGCAGTAACGATGATTGATTAATCGACCTAAATTAAAGGGCACTCAAGAGCCTTATGTGGAAATTGCATCTAAGAGGTTACATAAAAACGAATAAAATTTCCCTTAGATCAATCTGAATTATAATTGATCACAATTTAAAATTTCATAGAAAAAGCAAAATAGTATGAAAAGCAATAAACTACTTTTGTGAAGAAAAAGTATGAAGAAGAAAAAACATTATTAAAAGGAATCAATAAGTTATTTAGTACTTTAAAAGAAGAAATAGAAAAGATAATTCAAATAATTGTGCAAACTCTTAACAACCTCAATGACAATTAGGCAGAGGAACTGCAAAATTTAAAAGACTTAAGCAAGATTATGTCCTATTAAAGGCTATTGCAGGTTGCGGATATGCTAGCAGACTAAAATAAATAAACAACAATAAACAAAATAAGTTAAGAAGTTGGAGAGTTAATTCTTAGATTAACTTATAATATCTAAGATAAATGCGAAACAATCAATAAAATTTAAGTTTTTAAGTATTTCTAAGTTTCCTCACGATGCTTGCTAAACACTATAGAAATATATCGATGTTAAAAATATCTAAGAATAGAACCCTTAAAATAATCCAAGGCTTAATTAAGAAGTACAAGAAATTCGCCCTTATAGATTGGAAAAAGCTGGAGAGTAGATTAGTTATGTTATTTCATAGCCCATTTAACAGTGGGACAACCATTTGCCTTAGTCAATTTAAGCTAGCAACCAAATTGACATTTAA
>JMSD01000052.1:184206-203039 GCA_000715435.1 Paramecium caudatum
TAATTTTTGAATTGTTCTTCAGCTTCCTGTTTCTTCCCAAGTTACAAAATTTGCTTTGCCTAATAAAAATTGAGCTAATTTATTTTGAAATGTAACCTTTCTCATTTTTTACATTATAAGAAATTGCTTTAAGACACATTTCTAACATCAATAGCCAATCTTTTAATTTTGAATAGCAAATAGCCTAATTTGAAAAACTCTTACTAATTTCTATGTTTAGCTCTTCCCCCTCTTCTTATCCAGGAAAATTTACAACATTTATTGTAGTTATGATATTATAGAGAGTGATACATTAATTATAGTGCATTAAGCCAAATAATTGGCTAGTATATGTTCTTATTTAATTTATTGTTTCTTTCAATAGTAAGAAATCACAGCAATTTGATAAACAATTGGGAAAAGAATTTTCGACCTTTATTAACCAAAAGTGATTTTTGGATGGCTTATTAAGTTTTTCTTATAACTCAACTTAGTATAATACCTATTATTCAGAATACTTATAAAATTAATTTATCTCAAATAGTGCCTATTCTCCAACTTTCATTGTTTTGAGAGCTTCTTGTACTCCTAATGAAACATTTGAAACATCTCTAAAATTAACAATGCAAAATGAATCAGAAGGTTATGTTAATTGCTCTCCAATATTGTTAAATTCAAAAAGACTATAACATATCAAATGAGTTTCAAAGTCGATGGGTTTTGCTCCTTGTATCTCAATTGTTGTATCAGAGTATTTCCAGAGCATATCTTGAACGATTTGCTTCTTTGACATTATATTGATTAAATTTTTAATTATACATGAACAAGGACAAGTAAGGGGAAATCGATGTAGACAATATAATTGAGAGGCTTTTGAGTGTGAGAGGAAGCAAGCCTGGAAAAAACGTCAATCTGACGGAAGCTGAAGTTCGTGGTTTATGTTTGAAGGCAAGAGACATCTTCATTTCTTAACCCATCTTGTTGGAGTTGGAAGCCCCGCTTAAAATTTGTGGTAATCCACACTCTATATATAGGTGATGTTCATGGTTAGTACTTTGATTTGCTTCGTTTATTTGAATATGGTGGCTATCCCCCTGAAAGTAACTACCTCTTCCTTGGTGACTATGTTGATAGAGGTACTGAATTGTAATAATTTAAGGCAAATAGTCCCTGGAAACGATATGCTTACTCTTGGCTTACAAAATTAAATATCCTGAAAATTTTTTTTTGCTAAGAGGAAATCACGAATGTGCATCCATCAATAGGATATATGGATTTTATGATGAATGTATTTCAAATTTTGAAATTTAGGCAAAAGAAGGTATACAATTAAATTGTGGAAAACATTTACCGATTGTTTTAATTGTTTACCAGTTGCTGCATTAATTGATGAAAAAATTCTTTGCATGCATGGTGGTCTCTCACCTGAGTTATCGAATTTAGAATAGATAAGAAGAATCATGAGACCTACAGATGTTCCCGATACTGGTTTGTTGTGTGATTTGTTGTGGTCAGATCCAGATAAAGATGTATAGGGATGGGCTGATAATGAGAGGGGTGTCTCATATGTGTTTAGTCAGGAGATTGTGCAAGTTTTCCTAAAAAAACATGAATTAGATTTAATATGCAGAGCTCATTAGGTAATTTAAACGTAATCTTAGGTTGTAGAGGATGGATATGAATTTTTTAGTAAAAGATAACTCGTAACTTTATTCTCAGCTCCAAATTACTGTGGGGAATTTGATAATGCTGGTATTGTTTAATTTAAATTAGGATCCATGATGACTGTAGATGAATCATTAATGTGCTCTTTTTAAATTTTGAAACCAGCAGAGTAGGGACAAGGTGCCTCATAATAAAACAAGGCAGGAAGTGCTAAGTTCGTGAATTGAATAATTATATTAATTAAAATATGATAAACTGGTTCTAAAATGAGGTATGCTTAAATAATCACAAATTGAGCTGGGTTAAGAAGCACATATCCAAATGCGCTCAATGTGGACCAGTTGATACAATGAGTCGCTATGGATGTTTAGAATGCAATCTATACTATTGTGTTAAGTGCAGATAACCACCTGTAATGGGAGATTATTGTGGAGGTGGCCATGAGTATTATTCATAAGTAGTAGGTTGAAATACATACCCTCTTTGCAGTTTCATTCATGCGATGTATGCAGATGTTCAATTAAGGGTGGTGCTCATAGATGTCAATAGTGCGATTACGATGTTTGCGAAACTTGTTGGATTATTAAGGAAGATTGATTTATCACTTATTGTTAAACTTAAGAAAGGATTTAAATTTATATGTCTTCATTCTCGAGACTCTCGAATTCTCTGGCTTGTACTTATTACCCTTTAAGCATAAGATTATGCTACTCAAATTGTCTCTCTTTCTATAGCTCTATAATTCTGCAGTCTTGTCAATCCCTTCTAAGTCCTCTTTCTTAAATAACAAAAACTCTTTGTAAATTTACTCTAATTACTTTTCACCATCATTTTGCACATACTCTGATAAATTAAATTCGCTTGATAAGAATACTCGTTTTAATTTTGGTACTTTTAATTAATCTAGATTTTATTTCTGTTAAGAACATTGACTCCTATTCATGATTTACTTTTTCTCCTTATATCCTATCCTACAAAGAAAATCTTCATTAACTTCATCATGTAAAACTCCATTGTCCATAGCTACCTCTAAAGCACATTCAATATTGTCCTATTATTTCTAGAGAGTATTCCATTTAATGTACTTTCTTCGTTTCTGTGGAAATCTCTCTAATACATAATTACTTGATTTATCTTGTGATACCTTAGTTTGGAGTGGTTTGTAAAAAACTACTGGACAATTCATGAGATCATGACTCCGTCTACAAATCATACACTGTATAGGTATCACACTGAAGAGGATATCATCTCTTAAATTACAGTATTACTCATAACTATTCTGATCCTATTTCAAGATAGATAAAAAATCTTATTTTGTTATGTAAGCAACTTCAGTAAATTAAACAGCCTTTGTGTTGAAATGAGCTTTGCTCTGATCCAGGAATTCTTTAGTTCCAATTGAACCCTTATACTGTGTGGCTATAGCCATGGAGTTGACTGAACTTTCCACTACTCCTTTAACAATAAAATATGCATTTTAAATGAATTCTCCTTACTGAAATATGACAGATCCAGGAATATAGGTTTAAGATTTTATTGCTTTTGTCAATTATTTCAAAGTTTACTCAGAAAATCGAGAAAAAAGTGAGCAGGTTTTCATTACTTGCATATAAATATTGGATTTTAATTCCAATTTTAGATCATCATTCAATTTATCCAATAATTATTCAGGACTATCCTCCACATCAATAAAGTAATCCAAATACTTCTTTACTTTCATTTGAAGAACTGGGTTGAGTTTGTGCTTTTTCATATAAGAATTAACTTTAGCCATATTGTTTCGATGCAAATCAGTCTTCTCTCTCAATTATCCAAAAATAGTCTGAATCGATGAAATGGTGTAACCAAAGATTAGGGAAGTTACCAACACCATAAATGTCATAAATAATTATTCTATGGGGGTCTAGGGTACAATATCTCCGTAACCAACAGTAAATGCAGTAATTGTTGCTACATAGAGGGATGCAACATATCTTGTACTCCAATCCTTTTGATCTAAATTATACTTAACTAACCAACAATCTTGACTATATGCAAGTTAATACTGACCTACATAATGCCAGGCACATCCAAAAATATGGGATACCAATACCATAAAAAACATTAATTTTACAATGTCCAGTGGGGCTGCAAATTTCTCTCTTATTAGAGTTATTTCTTCAATCTACTGAACCATTTTGTTTACCCTTGTCACACGTAAAAGTAACACATAGTTAATATATGGTATGTTGTATTAAGATATAAAAAAAGGAATCACTACTAAGAGATCCTTAAGAAAGTCCCCTTTTACATAATGCTTGAATATCATTTTCCTACTCTCGTGAATCATACCTTCCGAATAGTAAGCTGTATTGAAATTCAATACAATCTCCAAGACAAATATGTAACTTGGTAAAGTACTACATATAAAATTGATTCCAAAACCAACATTTTCGAACTGAAATGATAAATCCATGGGAATGTATAATATATTAACTATTATGAGGGCCAAGATACAGCAGTCTAAAAGCAATTTGAAATGACTATCTGGTTTAATGACCCCTATGTGATATTGTGGCAGTAAATTGCTGAAAAATTTAATTACTTACTAGGTCACAGTAATTTTTTGAAATACTAAATTTTTATCAGAAAAGTAATCGTAACATGATGACCGATCTCCAATGATATCATGTATTCTCAGAGTAACAGTTTTAAAACGATAGCGTTCAGCAGCAGTTTTAAGTTTCAATATAAACTTAGTTACAGCACAAAATATTTTCAATGAATGTAATTTCCAAATCACATCAAATCCCATATTCATAGATATATCTGGAGTTGATTCAGAAATAAAAGGGTGTTTACGTGGTGATTGTAAAGCGAACCTCTTTTCTGATTATGATCTATTTGTGTTCATAAAATGAAAATAAATATATTATTCATTGTTTGATCTTCGGCAATTATGTCTAACTCTAAGATAAGGATAGACTCTGTTATTATTGTGTCATTGTTGAGTTTTATTTTGCATTTGCAACCTCAGCATTCTAATTACCATGACTGCTCAAGGTATTGTTTCTATCCTTGTCTAATTTCTCTCTCTAGGATTTCTATTTCTCTTACATGTTCTTGTATCCTACTCCGAACTACTATAAATATTTGTTATACTCTGCCCATTCTTTCTGGAGAAGTTTCCTTTGGAGGAAAAACAGCCCAATTCTTGAAATCACCCAACTAACCCTTATATTTCTCAAGATCCTTATCACATGAAGCACAACTCCAGTTTAGAGGTTTTTTGACAAATAGAGAATCCTATTCTTTGGCACCATCACCTTCAAGGATCATAAATATTTAATTGATCTACTATAAGTGATATTATACTTTCTATTCTAAGTAAATTAATGCTTTCTTAGTCTCCTACTTATTAGCCAGTGTTTTAATCAATTCAGTAACAACATTTTACAATTAATCAATAAATGTTTAATTGAGTTACTTTACTTCAGATACTTCTGCCTTCCTCTCAATACTAAACTTCACTTCATCCCCTATACGGGCAACTTCATCTTTCACTTATTTTAATTTTGGATCAAATGTTTGGAACAACTCCTCTCTTGTCACTATGGATTCGATTTTTTTAGCAAAATTGCTAATTTTAGATTTATTTTGATCTTGTTCTCTTTTGACACTGTCCATCATCTCTCTTAAGTTTTGTAACTCAATGTAAATCTTATCGGTTTGTATTGATTGCATCTTTTTCTCTATTTCAGCTAGTTTTATATGTAATTATTGACTAGTTTGGTTCATTTATGTTTTATGATTTAGTAGATCACTATTATTAATGGCTATTTTACCTCTCTATTTCCTTAAGAAAATGTTATAATTCCTTTATTTGGTTCAATAATTCCTTATCTACAGTTGGTTATCTTGTTGGTGTTTCAACATGATGTTGTGAACCTCGTTTTTTCAACATATGTTCCCTCATTTAGAGGATTTCTTTTTCCAATCTTTATATTTCTGGCTACTCGATTTTCTTTTCCATTTTACCTTTGAACTCTCTTCTCACCTTATCTATCTCCTCATCGATTCTATCAGCCACTGATTTCAATTTACTATCCTTCTTTTGACTGTCATTCTAAAATTCTGAATTAGTGCAATATTCAGGTAATTATGCTCTCAATTTATTGATTTCTCCCAAAATCATAGCTACCTAATTTTCTTCCATGGACTGACCCTCACCAATAGTAGCTAGATTCAATTATGTTTGTAGGGCATCTATTTGTAATTACAGTTTCCTCAAATCATTTTTGAGAGAATTAATTTCATCACTTGAAGTTTCTTGTCCATTGCCATTTTAATCCTTAATTTTTTATCTTAATTGATCAAGGGACTCAAATAAAGTTTAGATTTCGTCCTCATGACCTTACAATTTTTTTTCAATCTCACTCAAATCCACAACTGGTTAGATATCACTTGTTCCTTGATTGAGATTGTTTTTAAGTTAGTTTATATCTTATTATTATTGTGCTTGAGTGTTTTCTATGATTATGATATAAAATACATAAATCTTTGATGAGTTTATTTATCTGATTGATAGATTCATCTTAATACTGAAGTGGCATTGCCATAGGTGCAGCTACTGGAGCTACTTCCTTAACAATAATGTTCTCAACAATGACCTACTCTGGTTTTCTTTCCTCTACTTCATGCAATTCAGTTTTCATCATATTTAATTGGTTCTTAATGTTCTCTATTTCTGTGTTAAGTGCACCAATTTATTCTTACTATTAAGTAACATTATTTTCCAAACTCTCTAACTATTTACCCTATTATTCATCGGTATGTTCCAAATCAGAAAGTGCCAATTATTATAATTGAGTAATTTTGTCTACTAATATTATGGATAGTACTGTATTTTTGCATGGCTTATTCAAATTCAGGACGCTCAATGAATTCTTTGCCTGCCAATTGTTCAAGGGTATTTAATTTTGTTTCCATCGTCTCGATAGTTTCCTTATTTTATTACTTTGCTTCTGGTGTTTCGCTAACTTCTCGTAGTTTCTAAATATAATTATCAATACCTGCACCCATTCTGAGTTATCGGACACTTTGGAGTTCATTAACACCATACCCTTATGAAGTTACTTAAGTATGGATATTAGAATTGCAAAGTTTTTTTACAATAACTCTTCCGAATACTGAATACTCATCATCTTGTCCATGGATAGAGATGACAATTCCTAGTCGAATGATTGAAAGTTGGGATCAAATATCACATTAATAAGCTCAGTTTATTCTTCCATTAAAATTAATGATTGTCGAATTGCATTAAATGAAAGCTATCGAATAGGCTTGTAAACTTATCATCATAGGTTCTTTGACGTACCTATGGTTCAGTGTTATACCACTCAAGTTCACAATTAGTGGTGTATTGATCACCAGTTCTCTAATGATTTTGGGTTTCGTTAAATGGACTCAAATAAAAAGGAAAGGATTCTTGAATGGTATATCTGAGAAGGCTCGTAAATTTCTCTTAGAAAGATCACTTTTCGATATTTTGTGTGATATTTGGTACTTTGAAACAATCAAGAGACATCTTAGAGTGTTTTTGGGTCCCTTTTTCATCAAGAAATCCCCAGAAGAGATCATCTAATCATTTGATGATATCAACCCCTAATTAAAAGATGCAATTTTGCGAAAAGGCACAATAAATTTATTCCCAGAACCAATAAAACAAGAATTGGCTGAAAACTACATTTAGGAAGGAGAGCCACAAGAAGAGAAGCAAATTCATTAACAATACTTGGAATAGCGGGTGGAAGTGTAACATTGGGATAGGTATGCAGATTATGAATAGTATGCAACTCGTTAAAAAAAGAAAAATAGTTCGTAAACTTTATTTCATGTTGTTAATTTATTGATGCATAAACCAATCGTACATAAATAAAATCATAAGATTAATTTATAAAAGTATGTATCATGTATATTAGATTGTCGAATAAAACTTAAACTCTACTATTTGGAACAATTATAGTAATTTTAGCTCAACTTTACTTTTAAAGATCTTCAAGAATGATCTACAAAAAAGCATTCACTATGTTATCGAGTATGGGGTTGTTGACTGTGGCTACAGGTTCTCTAATGGTGATGCTACTCAGCAAGAAAAAAGAAAAATAGATCTGAAATTAATATATATATTTATGAGAGCCATTACAAATAACGAAAATCTGGTTAGTGGGCGTAAAACTTACTCTCTACAGTAATCCAACATATCTCAAGCGCTCTCTGATGATTAGAATAATAAAAAATCTCTCTTCCTTAAGGATAGTTATAGAACCATAAAATTGCCCCACTTCAACACACAACCTAATTGCGAGGCCAGCAATGTCATAATATCAGGGAAGACTTACATGTCGAAGGCTATGGAACATCAGTACTTGAGAATACCCATTGCTTAACAGCCAGGCTCCCTCAATTGTCAGATCAACTGCAGTAGTGAGTTTTAGATTATGATTTCACAAATACACCCCTTTCCAACTGGGTACAATTGTGAACAACTAATTAATAACAGAGGGTTTATTGTACATGAATTAATGGGAGAGTTTGTTTTTGTTTCCTTCATTTCCAGGAAAGATTCAGCTCTATAATTTTATATCAAATTTTGTTCAGAAGGTGAAGTGTCAAAAAGAAAAACTCTCACTGATACTCCAAATACAACGAAGAATTCAAGATCAATATTATTTATAGTCAACAGTAATAGGGAATCAGCAGGGACTAAAAGAAATCGTTATTAAGATGAACTATTTAGATCTGAGAAGTTTTTGAAAGTACTCTCTACTAGAAATTTTCAAAGATCATAAATTAATTAAGCGAAGAAATAAAAATTTTTTGATATAAAAGCCAAAGAACTAGCCAATAAGGAAAAAATACTTGTGAAAATGATCAATTATAAAAGAAGTTAAAGAGAAATCTTTGAAAGGTAATGGTACACAATATTGTTCTCAATCGATATTGTGAAGTTGATCAGTAGAATGTACGAACATAAGAAAGATATCATTTAAAAAAATAGATTGGCTGCCTTTCATATTAAATTTCATCTAAAAAAAATAAAGCGCAGTCTCCAAATGTAGAAAGGGTATACGGTGGAAGGGAGAGCTTTGGTAGACTCATTCTATGCTCTCAAATCCAAAACTTAACTAATTAAAAAAATTATCAGAAGTTAGTAAGCCTAGGCTCTGCTTCCAATCTTAACCCAAAGAGCCTATGTTTATACAGTTAAGATTAAAATGTTAAAATTGGCAGGCAAATTACTTGTAATAAAAAGACACATTCATGAATTCGAAGGCTTGTATTGTAAATATAAGGAGGAAATGTTATAAAAATGGGATGCTTACAATGAAAAGCTAAAAGATGAGGAAATTAAAGAGAAACAACCCAATCTTAGAAATAAAGCTTTCGTAACGTGGTTCCATGTAATGAAGGATAAAGAATTTGCAAATCAAATGAAGAAATGCTTCATCTTTGAGTTGATGAGAGATAGAATTAGGGCCCATCTAAAAGATTAACAAGTAATCAAGAAGTACAGATAAGATCTTAAATACTACAAGTAAAAACTTAGAATTTGCAGAGATTATGCTGAAGCAACAACTTTAAGAATTGAAATATTTGCACTAACTAACGACATATATGCAATGTGTATGAAAAACTAACTTTTTATGCACTGTGATGTTTAGAAATACTTTTAATCTCTTGTGAGCAAATATATTGTACTAGTAGATGAGCCCCAAAATATGCCAGAGAGTCTTGAAATCGCACTAAACTCAAAATAGAGATAATCTAGAATATCATTGAGAAAAGGTTTCAAGAAATCAAAATAATTATGACAAACAAACCACAACTTTTTTTAATTCAAACACGTATGTTTAATATATTTCATTTTTCTTCCTTTTTCTTACTTGCAAAAGTTTTCTATCTTTATGCTTCTTTTTTCTTTAATTTAGTTAATTCATTCCTCTTTACTCTTCTTTCCTTATTTCTTTGTTTTTTTATTTTTAATTTCAGCTATGTTTTGGATTTTAGGTTTGCTTATGTTGGTTATAGGATATGTTTTTTCTAATTACAACACTCTTTACCTTATTCTATCTCTATTGATCAAAGCAATATAATCTGTATATATTTGATAATGAATCTGCAAACTTATTAATCTAATCTTTATTTAATGCAGTTGATGTTGTAAGTTTATTAGATACAGATCTGATTGTAATTTCATTAGTGATATTTTCTGCTTTGATCTATCCCAATAACTCTTATCTTTGCTTCCTTCGTAATCTCTTTCTTAAAGTTGGGTATTATTGTTTAAGGTCTATGATGTAGAAAGTATATACTTCGTTTGATAGTAAGCTAAATGATTGGCTTATTAGAGAAGCTTTTAGACAGCTGACTTAAGAAATTGTCGGGCTTTTACTTTCCCATTAATTATTTATATATCAAACCAAGGGTGGCAGTACAGAACGACAAGTGGGGCAGTTCAACTTAACATTCATCCATTTTGTCAGACAAACAGCATGAAAATGATGACCCTAAGATGAATGAGATAATACACATGGTGTTTCCATTAATTTATTTGGGTTTAGACTGATGATTCTAGCTATGAATTTATTATCTAATTATGATTCTTGGGGCGTGTCTTGCAATAATGTGATGCAAATGGCACATTCACCTTCAATTGGCTAGTCCACAAAGTATTCATGGGTTCTTGGTTTCAGGCATTTTGGTAAAAAGAATCTTGGGCCAATAACACACTAATAATAGTAGAGAACTGTTTGAGCAGCAAATAGAAACAGTATGACTGCACATGTGAAGTACGATATTTGAGCATGTAATACATTCATTGGACATCCTCTAAAGTATAACTATTTAGTATTAAAGATTACTGGAATGAACAAACGAGTAGCTAATAACCCAAATACAAACACTTTGTCAAATTCAACATGTGAACCCCTATATGCTACATGAATTATTTGTGGTACTAAATAAAGATTTACAACTATTAGGAACACATTATAGTATATGAAGTAGTATAAAAGTAATACAAGGATCATGGCAAAGAGATAAAACTTTATGTAAAATTTGTATAATTCTCTTCTAATATTCTAATGATCCTACAAATTCATGAATCTTTCCTTCCATATATGCATAGCTAATTTAAGTTCTAAAAAAAAGAATAGGACGAGTTCTAAAAATGCTGGAGTTAAGTAATACTAAATATAAAAATTAACTACTTCACTTTAAAGAGCCAAAAAGAAATGTACAATCCCTAGATATCCATCGAAAATCATAAGGAATACAAAAATAAATAAACTAAATTAGTTTGCTTGACTACCTTCTCCAATAAAATCTTTCATCAATTTTAAGCAACTGATGAATTGGATTATATTCAATACAGATACAATTCCTGAATATATAAGAGCCTTCTTCTCTATCTTTATTATAAAGATTAAATTACATCTCTCAATTCAAGTTCTGCAGTAAATTAAAATATAGTTGTATCGTTTGTAAATGCAAATGTACCATCCATGGATAGTACAACATTTTCTATGTTTTCATCATCCAAGTTTTCAACTAATAGAGTCAGGTTGCCATTTATAATTTAAATTGATTCATCATTCTGATATACACTGGTTTTTCTATACTACCCAGTTACATTATTGAATATGTATTATCCACTTACTATTGGAGTGACTAATTATGTTTGATTTAAGTAGAGTGAAAACTAATTATACTGATCTTCAAGAAAGTGCCCCTCTATAAGTTTCAATTGTAGTTAAATCTGATGTATTTAATATGATGATTTATAGAAAGTAGCCTCAGCTAGGTTTTTTGTTAAATCCCAATGCCCTTCAAATTATGTAATGAGTAGCTTTTCTAAGAGCACAAAATGATTTAAGATTAATTCATTGGTTGTATTCTTGTCTGTAGAATTAGTGACATTATTTTACGAATATGGAATCTACTTGTCTTGATATTAATTGGGCTATATGAGAACATAAAATATTGAGAACACTGCTAAACCTAATAACAATGCTTTTCTTCTTCTCTGCCTATTTCGCATTCTCAAGTACTGTAGTTCTACTTGCAGATTGAAGTTAGCATTATCTATGTCGAATTATTACATTTATGGAAACATTTTATATTATTTATTTCATAATGATGGCATATTGCCTTCCATTATTAATTTTCTTGCAGCATCAAAGACTCTCTCTGGATCAACATTCACTCTAGCGACTCCTGTCTGCATGGCAGCAATGGCTACTGCTCTTGCAACATTGGCTGGAATTTCAGCAGTTAATGCACTTGGTAATATTCTAATAGGACTCAACTCTGATTCTTTAATACTATTAGCTATAGCATATGCAGCAGCAATCTTGTTATGAGGTAGTTATACTTTCATTTCTAAATTTATTTCCTTTGCTCTTGTATCGATTGCACCTCTGAATATACCAGGAAAGGCCAAAGAATTATTAACCTAATTATTGAAATCTGATCGTCCTGTAGCAACAATGAAAGCTCCAGCTTCTATTGCTTCATCTGGCATGATTTCAGGTACTGGGTTAGCTAATGCCAAAATGAATGGATCCTTATTCATTAATCTTACCATGTCCTAAGTTAAAGATCCCTAACATTTTTATAAACTATACAGCACTCGATACACCCACGAATAAATCTCTTCCTTTAACAGCATCAGTTAAGGTTCCTTGGATCTTTGTTCTATTAGTGAAGGCAGCCAAATCATTCTTGAAGGCATTCATGTTAGTAGGTCTTCCTTCATAGATAATACCAGCAGTATCACACATAATAATATCAGTCACACCATGTCCATAGAGTAATTTACCTATTGCGACTCCTGCAGCACTGAAATTAACATATATATTACCCTGCCCCGTTAATTACTAATTTAAGATCCTTAGCATTCTTTTTAGTGAGTTTCAAATAATTTATTACTGCTGCCAAACTGACCACTGCTGTGCCATGTTGGTCGTCATGCATCAATGGAATGTGAAGACTATGAACAGCCTCCTATTCAATAGGGAAACAATCTGGTGCTCTCAAATCTTCCAAATTAATGGCGGAGAATATTGGTGCAATGCTTAAATAGTTGTTTAATATACCATTTAATAATACGAACTAATTTATGAGGATCTTTTTCTTTCAAACAAATAGGCATCAAATCTATTCCTCCCAAAGCATTGAATAATACAGACTTTCCTTCCATGACTGGGGATCCAGCAGCTGGACCAATATTTCCAAGACCTAAAATAGCTGTGCCATTTGTAATGATTGATGCATAGTTTTTCTTAAAAGTAATTTATCTTAATTTATCTGGATCATCAATCAATATTTGACGGAGTTAAGCCAATTCATCGTTTTTATAAGAACTTTCATAAATTCTAAACAAATCTTCCAAGGACCGAGGATTGAATTTGAGTTCAATTGTTATCATACCATTGTATCTTCTGTGTAGTTCTAGTGAATTTTGATTGTGATCATTTTATTGCAACAAATGAGTATTGGCCCAGTGTTTGTAGTAGGCCATTTCCCCATAAATATATAAGTCATTCAACTTATTTATAAATACTTTAGGGTCTACGTTTTTGACTGTGCGATGGGCCCAATTTTATTTATAAATTTCAGTGAGCCCATTTGCATATGCAGATTCGAGAGAACCTGTAAGTTGATTTGGAAGACTACTGAAGTCAATTTCCTGAATCTTCTAACTAATAATGTTAGTTTAAGAAGGTTTAAGAATTGCTCTGGAATCTAATGAAGCCTTCACTAATGCAGCATCTTATATCTGCACTCTTAAATTGTGAGAATTGGAAATCACCACAGTGCAGTCTAAGTTAGCTGTTTCGACTGCTGCAAGAATATTGGCAGCCAACTAATCTTCAATGTCGATTAGAACAATTGTCTATAATTAGAAAAAAATTTACTTTATAAGTTGTACAAAGATTATCTATGACTAGAATGTAATCAGCAACTTCTGTCATGATACTTCTATCTAAGATTATAGGATATGCATCAATGTCATAGAAGGCTTTATATAATGCACTTACTGCTTCAAGATTTGGAATCATTTTGGAGGGTGATGGTAGATTGTATTCTAATATTACAAACTCATACTTGAACCATCTGCTAATAGAGCGATGGAGTTTCCTGTAATTGTTAATTCATACAATTAATCAGGATCTTTTTCAATCACTTTACAGATATGTCCTACTCCTGGTGTGTACACTAATGATAGAGTATAGTTGTCGGTGACTCTAACTTTAGGTCGAATTCGGATCAACCCATTTCCTCTGAGGAATAAACTTTTAAGAGTCTAGGATTGTTGCATATTTAATATGATATTTATTTACAATTTTTAGTGCTTAATTTCCAATATAAAATATATGATCTAATCTTATGCCAATAATGTCAGTTGTCCAAACCATAATCAACCAATTGTGTTTATTGACATCAAGAAGGAAACCCCAATAGCAAATAGAGCCAAATGTGAAAAATGTGTTCCCCTTAATGATGCCATGCCAATCAAGACTGTTCTAGAAAAGTTCAAGAAACTCAAGGAAGACGAGAAATAGCAGATTAGAAATTATAGGAAGAACAAAATTTACGATTTTATGGAATTCAAGAAAGTTATCCACTAATTATCAGAGTCCATATCGTAATCCCTCAATGAAATTAGCAAATAAATCAATGAAAGGATAGAGAAAATTGTAGGAGTAATACAACAGGCATAATCAGTGTAATGGTAATTTGACATTAATGAATACTTAACCTATTAGGGATTGCAAAATGTTGGATAGCAATTGAGTTAGTAAGGAAATGAATTTTCATTGATCAAAGCAGGATACTCTGTAGTACAAATGAAAAAAGAATAGCAATTACAAACAACATTGTCCAATTATTAGAACAACATTAAATCCATTTAAAGTAACATGGAGACACTCAAAGAATCCCTAACCACTAATTTAATTATAAATGAGGAAATTGTTGGTAAGGCTGAACAGAAGGAGAAGTGTCTGGCCACTGCATTTAATAAGGATAACTCAATCATGATCGGGACTGCCGATGAAATGATTAGAGTTTGGAGTTTCGATAATGGTAAATTGATTCCTATTTACACTCTAAAGGGACATGAGAAAGAAGTTACATGTTTGTGTTTCAGCAGGAAAAGCAATTGGTTTGTGTCTGGGAGTAGGGATAAAACTATCAGAATTTGGAAGGAATTCAGTAATAGTGAGTGGGGGTGTGTTTAAATGCTAGAAGGACACAACTATTGTGTGAATTGTGTAGTATTGAATAGCTACGAAGATTAAATCATCACAAGCAGGGATGATAATAAAATTAAAGTGTGGACATAGGAATCTAATATTTTAGTGCAATCCTCATCATGGAAGTGTACATAAACTTTAGAAGGACATAAGAAGGATGTTTACTCATTGAGTTTCAATTAATCTGGAAATATGTTGGTTTCTGGATCTTATGATAAAACGATTATCATTTGGGATATGGATGAGCAATAGCAGTGGAAAATCAAATAAGCAATACCGAATGATTATGAGAATTGGGTACATTCTGTTTGTGTCATCAATGACAAACTAATAGTTACTAAGCTTTACAATGGGGTAGTCATTCTTTATTAGTATCAGGAATCAGTTGAATCTTATGAATAAATTTAAGAATTGGAATTAAGCAAACAGAAGATGAGTTATTTTGATTTCTTCCATATGTTTTACAATGCTTAGCTTCAGTCAATATTTTGTAGGCATTTAGATTGTATTTACATTCTATTCCAACAGACTACAGGAAGGTATGCCATACAATAAAAGATTGTTGACAATTACAGAGGAGGTAGTTTGACTGATAATGGTGAATACATAGCATTATGGAATAACAATACAAAATATATTGAAGTAAGGCAACAAGAATGAATATATACATAGTTGTATATATATTTATTTGAAATCAATGTCATTTTCTTTTTATTTTTTAATCTGAACTTTACTTCTTGAAGATTGGTTTTAATCTTCTATCCTATAATTTATGGAAATTAATACTTTCTCCCACATAATAGTAGAATATTGAAAATGTCCTTAAAGTTATTCTACTCCTTAGATTCTAGCATAAGTAATTTAGCAGATCTAATGAAAAATACAAAATACTTTTTCTGAATTAAAAAGTTACCATTTTTTATTTTAAAATTCCATAAAAAATTTAGGAATAAACTTAGTATCCAAGAAATTGATAAATGCATAACCTACATTACATTTATTCTAAAATAGCATTATAAATTACAGTGAAATCAATGGGCAAGTAAAAGAAATCATATGTATCTTTATGATTGATATCGATGTTCTCCAACAAGAGTGGTTGAGTGTATTTGTTTGGGATATTCTTAATCATCAGAGTAGTTCTCTAATCTCCCGGTATCTGACAATGTTAATGATCAGTACATTGGCTAACGAAATCTGAAACTAGGTTGTCTGCACTTGAGGTTCGAATCGTCTCTTGTTCTTGAATTGAAACTATTAGAAAGTTGTTGGCATAGTTTTATAGAAGATGTCCTCTTTGCCTATGGAAGACCCACTCATCGACTAGTTCAGGTCTGGAATGTGAAAGGAAGTTGATTATGTCTCTGCAACTGTCGATGAATTTGAATAGAATGTAGTTGATCTATTCTTAACCACAGGCTTTAAGGGTACTACCTTAAACTATTCTTCTTCTTCATCGGAATCTAAATTGAGTGACTTACATATAATTGGAAAATACTTTCAAAAGATCCTTCTCGTTTTATTTAGGCTCCCTTGGCCGAGCAAATTGCTCTAAACATGAAGGGTCAATATGAAATGATTTCATAATTATATTTATTAAGATTTTTATGAGTAAAGCTTATTTGGCTGTGAAGAACTTCAAATGGTCCGAAATGGTCAACCTTCTTGCTTATGGTGAAAAACATCCTAATGTCCTCTCTTAATAGCAACGCATCACAAGACTCTATAGGTAATTAGTTTATTAATTTCTTAGAGCTACCATCAGAAGACACTACACAACCTAATTAGAGAATTTCAAGGGTGATTAAATTAGATTCTATAATGAATTATAAGTTGCTTAAAATGATTTCTATAGACTTTAAGATTTGAATAACAAATATGCATGTAATAATCGATTAATGATTAGAATTAACATAAGAATAAAAAGTTGAATTCTAACAACTTGAGAATAAGTGGGTAGAGTGGATTGAGCGAAATTATGATGCCTTCTTGTATGTCGATGAATGCAGACCATACTCAAGCACATCCACTAGGTACATTGTGTACACAGATGAAGAGTTGAAATTCGATCCATTAGGATATTATAAACCAAGACCAGTTCATGATGGCAAATTTGATTAGAATTTACCCTATTTCAGAGATTATCCATACAATGAGTCATGGTGGAATATGACTGAATCCTTCCCTCCTGGTATTTTATTGCATTTACATATAGGATTCGATGATGCCCCAATTCAGGAATGAGATAATAAACAAAATAAAAAACAAAATATTATATAATGAAATTAGTACTATTCGTTTTCCTTTGTGTTTGCTTCTCATATGAGGTCCCAAATATGTTTTACACATTTTAAGTATCAAAAAACTAATTTAGCAATAATGGCCTGGAAGTATTTGTCTTGAGAAACAATGCTATAAGGAGAATATTGGAAATTACAAGGGACAATCTTGGACAATTCATGGACTATGGCCAGGAGCCACTAGCAAAAGTGGAGATTGTGAAGTACTCGAAGCATGCACATCCAATAAATTTAAAGAAAGTAATCTTTCAAAACAAACAACCACTTCATTGGATTAAGCTTGGGTTGGCTTTTACAATCCCTCTGGATCATTTAGAGCGTATTTAATTATAAAAACTAGACATGAATGGAATAAGCATGGTACATGTTGGGATGAAAATGATGATTTAGTACCCTAAGTATCAGGTATGAATGTCCAAGAAGAATATTTCTAAACCACACTTGCATTATGGAAATCATACAACATTTATGATATTCTTGCAGCAGCAGGAATCAATCCAGATAACAATAAACTATACAATACTGATGATATTTTAGATGCAATTGAAGGTAAACTTGGTGCATCTGCACAATTGTTATGTTCAAAAGATTCAAACAATAAATTGATTCTTATGAGTGTGTCATTTTGCGTCAATGAAAAATATCATCCAGAAAGATGTCCATGTGATGTTTATGGTGGTATTCCTTGTGGTTCAAGAAAAAATGATAAAGTTCGTTATCCTGTATTTAAATTATGATAAATATATCAATACAAACCAAATATATCGATTGTAGCCCCGTCATCGTTTCCTAATAAAATTCTGTTTCCAGTAACATCGATGCATCCACTGTGATAATCCCCTGGGATTATTTGGCTAATAAAATAATTACCAGAATTTGCTTTTTTTAACACATAAACAAATTTCTCATTCACACAATAAATTTAATCACCTAGCTAAAACATTGGTGCAAAAATTTTAATTTTATTATCCTGGCGTGGCTACAATTTTAATTTTTAATTTTTAATTGGTTTTGATTGTAAAATTTCATTTACTTCAAAAATAACTAGCATTGGATCGTTTATTAATTGGATGATTAAGTTTAAATCCTCCGTAATTAAAACTCTTGAAACTACATCTGTTGTGCCTACTTTTTTCATCCTTTTCCAAAGTTCTTTACCTGATGTTTCACGATTGAAAAAATAGAAGAATTTATCGAGACATGTTGAAGCCAAATAATGACAATTTGGTGAAATACTCACATAATAAACTTCACCCGTATGGTCTTCTAAAGTTTAAACACATTCTAATTTAGTCATGCTATTTTTCATTCTCCAGACCTTTATTGTTTTATCTCTACTGGCCGAGAAAAGTTATTCTTCAGTTTTCATCAATTATATGTCTGTAATCCCATTTGAATGTTCCTTCAATTTTTAAATGCATATCCATGTGTTGTCTGTCTTTTTCCATAATTTTAGTGATTTGGCCTTCAAATCTCCACCAGAAACAAACAATTCACCTGAATTATATATTGCCAATGCAGTTACGTTGTCACTATGCCCTTTGATTACAGACTATTATAATAATTCGTGTTATCTCTATTCCCAAAC
>JMSD01000052.1:203060-222356 GCA_000715435.1 Paramecium caudatum
GATGTAAAATTTGTTAAACAACGATTTTCAGAGGGAGATTGGATGTATTGAATAATTTATTTAAACTCAACGTTTTTGTTTTTTTTTACTTTCTGCATCTTCTCTGAAGATTGCATCAAATACATCCTTTAATCCTTCTAAGTTGAATTATAAACTTGCATATGCATTAGGGATAATGCCACTGACTGATCCAATAGCATAGAAATGTTCAGAAAGGACTTTATAAAGCTAGTAATCTTAATACTAGAGATACTTTATAAATAAAATGAGTCAATGCTTTTGGATCAATGAATTCCTTCATTTATTATTCGTCGATCAATTCTTAAAGTAATTACCTTGCTGATGGTTGATCATCTGCCAACTCTTGAAGGCCCATTGATTTCAAAAATTTATCTACATCCTCCATATTTTTAAACTACAAATGAAACTTTGAACTTCTGAACAAGAGAGGGAGGATAAATTAATCATATTTAGCTCCGCCCTTTTTTCCTCCTACTTAAGTAGCTAATTGCCTTCCAAACATTTACAAAAACAAACCAAATATTTTCTTCGCTAAATCACTGTTGAATGCAGCCTTCAACTCCATAATGAATCCTTCCAAGAGGTATTTAATGAAGATTTAGTCTTTTTTCATCATTTTAGATAATCCATTTTTTATTCCAAAACTGAAATCAATTGAAATATCCATTTGTTCTCCTAATTTGGCGCAGTATGGTAGATAGGCTTATTATAAAACCATCTAAACTATTGGGTGGTTCACCTCAACAGTCACAGCAACCTAATTAATCAAATAAATTTACAGAATCCTTTCTTGATGTAAATTCAACTACTAAGAATTGCTCTACAATCATCTATATTTCATTATAAATTTCTGGCTACTATTTAAGCGCTTGTTTGAACTCTTCCCATAAAGATTCTAGATTTTATTTTGCAATGTCTGGTTTTACTGCTTTGATAATAAAAACAAATTGTAAATTTTCTGATTGTTACACTCCCAATTCAGTTTATATTTCTTCTTTAACTCCTGAACCTTTATATCGAATCTTCTATTGTAATTTAAAATGTGGCTGAAAATCACCATAATTAACTGCCCAATAATGATGATCTAGGTTTGGTTCGTATTGCTGTTCGAGTGAAACACCAAAGCGAGTGAATTCAGAGTTCATTGACTTTAGTGAATTCATCAACTTTAGTTTTAAAAAGACTAGTCTTTCTAATTTTTGATTTTTTCCAAATTGCCACCAATCCCAAAATTCTTCAAACTATATTTTTCCATCCTTATTTACATCAACAACAGCCATTAACTATATATTATAATGATATTACTCTTTCTACATCCTGCTATGTTATTTCTTCATTCATTTCCTTTCATTTGATTCTACGGTTCCATTCCCATCTTTATCGAACTTCTTAAATACTTCGAACAATTGAGTTTTTGTTTAATTAATCATAAAATTATGTGTAAATATTTAAACTATATGTTATCTTCATTATATATACTTAATCGTCATTTAAGCAATTAGGATAATGTGTAGGTTACTAGTTTAGTTATATTTTTTGTGTAACTTTTTTTTTCTTTTGCTGAATATTTTGTATAGACATTTATTTTACATTACACAATATAAGATAAAGTTTTTGAAAGGAGTAGAGTTTAAATATATTCTTATAGTAATATATCAATAAATGAGCCAGTATGGTCATTTTACATACTCTGAAACAAATTTACCGAAAAAATTATGTAACAATTTGCGTTTATCCGTGAAGGTAAAACCAAAATTAAAACACTTTGAAATTAGACTTTTCAATAATTTCTATAGTCTACAAAAGGCTTTAAGTTAGCTATGTAGAAATATATTGAGAATTTAAGGAATTAGCGAAATTGCAAAAATTGAACACAAAAACCACTATTTAAAATTTCCACGTGCAAGGTCGAGTGGTTCTTTTTTCTGGGTTCTGAAGTTTATCATCCTCTATCTGATAACTGCTACAAATAGTGAACTTTTTTGACTTGGAGAATAGTGAATCATAAACAAAATGACGGATTATTGAACAGAGAGACAACCTTAACCAAAAGAAATGGGTTTACTAATAGATAATACGATTTAAATATAGAAAAATGGTAGTTCAAATCAAATGGGTCCCATGATTTGACTGGATAGTTCCCTCCAAATATGCAAGTTGCTATTTTGCATTTAGTAAGAAGAGTTCAATGTTCCAGGCGGCGCACTTCAGGTCTGTAATGGTTTTGTTAGCCCGACGTCTGTCTGATTCCTTATTAAAGCTGTCTTCCTGTTTCCAACCATCATTTTCAGCTCCCGAGTCTTCTAGGGTCTCGTACTTATAAATCTTCCTCTGTCTGATTTTGGAACAATAACATTTCTTCTTGATCTTCTTAGCTATCTTAGGGCCACCTTCCTGCACGTTTGTCGATTCCAAATCGTTTAATTCTTCATTCTTCACTTGAGTAATCTCTGTCATTCCTTAAATATTAAAATTAATTAGAAACAAAAACGACAATTGGTTTTACTTCCTATATTCTAGGGGAGCTATCCGTTTTCTTTAATTAATATTTGAAATACCCATAGATAACACGCTATATTATTAATAGTGTGTGACTAAATCGAAGCAATATGATAATTAAATATTTGTTAATAATCACTCACATAAATGGGAACCCTCTGAAACTGTCATTTCCCTTCTGTTGGGGGTAGAAGTTTTAAAAATTGTTGGGAAATTATTGAGACTACTATTAGGACTGGGAGGGGGCCTATTACTATTGTTGCAATCCCATAAGTTCTTTTAAAATATTCATATATTATACATTAAATTAGAGCTTAGCTATTCTATTACATCACATAGTTCTAATCCATAGTGTATTGTTGAGGTCTTTAAAATTGATTTGGGCATTATTTTTTCAAAAAGTTGTTATCATATTAAGAAATATCTTGTTTAACTAAAATTAATTAACTAATTACTTGATTATAATTGTTAATCCTGTTATTGCTGGGTTTTCATGATTTTTTCCAAGAAAGAGTTGTGATCCTATTAAAGTTTCTAAGAACTACCCTACTGTCCTACATCTAATAACAAAATTTAATTACTAGCTGCTGTGTTCAAGGAGTTTAACTATTGTAAATTTATCAAATTATTAAATTATTAATCGACGTGATTGTCTAAATTTATAACAATATATTACTTGTATTATCTTGAGATTGTAACTGTGTTTATGAAGGAGCTGAGAGGCCAGTCATTTATGCCATAGAGGGTGTAGTTTATGATTGATTCATATTTGTAATGAAGGTAGCCAACAAATAAGACAAAGTATCAATCTTTCTTTCATCTGTTTCTCTGATTCTTTTGATTTCCTAACGATATATATTTAAGTTTACTTGCCATAGTAATTTGTTCTCATTGATTAAGTGATCATTTTGAGTCATGATCAATATTAATGCTTTTTAGAGTTCATGTTATTTTCCCTTAATTCCAAGCATTTCATTGAGGAAAAACTAGTAGTCATTTTTTAACTTAGACATATCGACATCCATTGAGTTATTAGCTAAGTTATGTATATAATTTATACAATTCTAACTTGAATTTTGATTCTTATCATCGAACTGTTCCACTTATTCTCCCTACTTTCTTTTAATTTCACATAGTAGATGTCTATGTAATAGATTATGTATTGTTTTACTTATTTCCTCTTTAGAAATATTTATGTCTAAACTCATTTTCCCCCCCATCATTTTTCATTTTATGAAAATCATACATGTTCAATTATCGGACAAATGAAGCATAATTGTTATGCTTGAAATGGTTTGGTAAGATCTACTATAGTTAATAAATACTTTTTCAGCTAACTCGTTGACGTTCTTTACTACGAATGCGGTACCATCCTCATTCCAACAGATGATTTCGTGATATTCAGGATTCTTGTAAAGAATATAAATACTTCTAGAATATCATATGTTTTGATAAGAAATGATGGTGTTGAAGTTTTTTATTTATTATTTTGCTCTTCCTTTACTCTATCCATTAAAATAATTAATAATCGAACTCAGAAATTTCGATAAATCACTAAATTTTAGGAATTTCTTGGAAAAGTCTCGATCATGGGACTCGTAGATTCGTCCTAAATTTGTGGTGGAATTGCAATTTATAAATTTATGAACTATATTTTTACTTTCACATAAACATTCCGTATCCCCTTGCATAAGCCATTGGAGGTAATTTAGGATGTTCCTTGCAATAGAATACAACGTACCACTGCATCGAATTACACGAACTTTGGTTTCATGTCACTGCCTTTAAAAATAATGAAGGCTCCCTTATTTTTCATTTGATCACAATAATTTGGAGCAGAGAAGATGGTAATCACTCTACCATCAGCTTCGACCTCATATCCTTAATCTTTCATCTCATGAGATCGAACAAGAAGATCTACCATAGATTTACGAATTACTTAGCCCATTTTCATTCAAGAATTTGTGAGCAACATCTGGTCCAAAGGAAATGGATATTCCTCTTTTACTTGGATGACGACCATTCTCTTTTGCTGGGTCACTCCATAACATATCTGCCATAGGTCCACCATCTGGAATATCTCTGTATCTATTTAACTTTTGTAATTCACTGATTGTAATTCCATCATTTGAGAACAATCCCTAACATGGATAGAAGAGTTACCCCATGAACAACCATAACTTTTTTTGATAAAGTATAAGCTAATGGTAAATAATTAAATGTTGTTTGGAAAAGTTCATATACTTTATCATCATATTTATGCTTGACTTCTCCTTCAAAACCATATAATTTATTCATATTTCGACTTTCGTGATTTCCTCGAGTCAAATGCATGATATCTGGGTTGCATACTTTCCATGCTAATAAAGTCATTATAACTTCAACACTCCAAGAACCTCTATCAACAAAGTCTCCATTGAATAAATAGGGTCTTGTGGGTGATGGGTTTCCATTGATTTTAAAAATATTTAACAAATCGAAATATTATCCATGAGTATCTCCACAAACTGTGAATTCTTAATCTCTATTAATTACAGTGAATTTTACAATGGAACATTATACTCAACTACATTTGCTTGAGATTTTAGTATTTGCCCAGCCTTTTATAACAACATCACTGCATACTTTTTATGTAACTTTTTCTAGTCCTTATAATAGTTCATCAATTTCACACACCTAAAATTATTTTTCAGAATTACCATTCTGGTGTAATGTCACAATTTTCATTATCAATTCTTGGTCCATCATAGGCTTACTCAACAACAATGTCTTAAATATTGATAGGTTCAGCTGCCTCATCAGGTCTTGCTATTGATTTGGCGAATTCTCTCTCATAAATGGCTTGTTTAATTTGTTTTATTTTTTGTTAGATGTCTGCATCTTGTCCCCCTGTCAATTTATCAGCCTAATTAATTGAAAATATTACTCTCAAGAATTCTTTTCTTGCTTCATCGAATTTACCAAGTAATAAATAAGCAGACCCTTTTCTGTAGTAGGCTTTAATGAAACTGGGATCTTATTTCAAAATTTCATCAGCATCAATGATAGCCAAACCATAATTTTCCATTTTAATATGGGCAAATGCTCTATTAGATAAGCAGATCGACTTGATGTTTCCTAAGGTAGAGATAGTAGTACCTTCGGCAAGCGAGATGGCATCACTGTAAAAGTCCACGGCTTAATGAAAGTTACTTGCTTTGAATTGTTAGTTTCCTTTTTCTTTCAGCTCCTCAGCCTTCTATGAATCAGAAATCATATTTTTAATGAAAAAAAATTTATGAGCAATAATAAACCTAATTACTACCTGGATATTTTATTAATTTAATAATGAATATCTATTCCCAATAAGACTAAGAAAGCGATTCTGAAAATGAATAAAGTCAAATAAGTTGGAGTAGAATTCATAAAAGTAGTATAGAACTTAAGTATTTTATTTATTTGAAAAGATCAAAAAAAATAAGTAAAAGGCAACCTCAGGAAATTCAGAAGAAATGGTTTTCTCTGAGAAAAATTTCAAGTTGTAATTAGGATTTGCAAGAAAAGAAAGACCTTGATTTGAGAGATTAAAAGTGTTATGATTTTGATTATCTATAATTAGATAGGGATTTATTGTCTGACAAAAATCCAATTTTAGTATTAAATATTTAAAATTAGGCTGTTGATAAATTTACAGGAAGAACTCTAATAATTAAAGTTGTTTCCTTGTAATCTGAAATAATTGAAGTATTTTTTAATTATACTAGAAACTATTTTAATTGGATTTTCAAAATATTATTACACCAGAAAATATTTATACTTATTCAGTACAATCCCATAAAATTGATGATCTCGCTAAGGAAATAAGTAAGTAAATATCTGCTCAATTAAGAAATTGTCAATGTCTCATTTTCTTTGCTTTTATTTGAATATTGCTCCATCTCACTCAAATAAAAGTGTGATGAATTGAGAATCTAGCAAATTAAAACCATATTCTTAGATCTCATATAAGGTTTAATTTCAGCGCGTAAAGCTAACTTGTAACTAAAAAGTCTCTCCATAGAATCTATTTTATATAGTGAGGAAAAGGGTGGTTTTAAAATATAGGATTACACTGATGCTACGATTGGAAACAATGCAAGTAACATGAAGGAGTTAGGGAAATGTCTCATTTAAATTATGAAACGTTAGCAAATCGATAACCCCTTAAACACTATAGCATAAGAAATGATAAATTCCGAAAAACCATTTGAAGAACTACTAGAAATGCTCGAAAAAATTGAATGAATAATATAAAATGTTTATCATATTATTAGTTACTCTAATTAAGGGTTAAGTGAATTGGGTAAACTATTCTTTTGATTAACCCTAAAAAGTTCTACTTATTGCTGATGAGACTGTGTTTTCTAGAAATTTAGATGAATTTGGCTAAATATTGTATGTCATGAATCCTAATTAGAAATTACTCAATCAAGCATGAGGGTACTGAAGAAATCTGCCATTTTGAATACTAATATCAATATTTTAGAAGAATGTCTGATTCAATATTGACCTTAGTCAATACTGTCACAGATGAGAATATTGACAATTTTAAAACTGAGGATATTGAATCTGGTTTTGATGAGGAAATTGTTTCATATATTTTTAATGGCAATAGTGTAATGCTACTTTAAACCAATGGTACTTTACATGAAATTTATATTGGAAATTATTCAGAATACCTAAATTATTCCAATTACTTCCTAACATTTTCTAGTCAAATGAAGAATAGTCCATAATTATTGTATGAGAATGGAGCTTACTATTATGTGGAAGGTGGAGAATTCGTTAAATTTATCATCAATGATTAGTAGATTTTTGAATTTCCTTTTTCAAATTGGGAACCATTGTATGGAAATTTTAAGGTGGCCTTAAAAAATGACTACATTTATATTATTAATGGTAGAAATGGTTTGATAATATATTAAATTGAAGAGAATCACTCACTTAGGTTTTTGCAGAGAATCGAATCCAATGTATAATTAAATGTTATATAGAGGATCTATATGGTTCTAGTTAAGCAATGAATTTGGTTGATTAAACAATAGTTAATGATTATCTTTACATTCTAGATACAGAAAATGGAGTCATTAGATTCAATACAAGTTCATAAAAAATGGATAAATACTTTTTCATTCCTTAAGCAGGATTTGAAATCATGGCTATTACTAATAATACCATACTGCTGAGTCATTCTAGTTAATTAAGATCTATCACTATTGAAGGGGTAATTATGGAAAACAGCTGGTATATTAGAAGAAAACAAATGATTCCTAAATAAATTATAAAGAAGATTATGCTATTTGATGATTATGCAATTCTAATGAGTAATTCTAAAAACCATTTATACTAAACTAGATTATTAGAAAATTACACAGATTCAGAATTACTAAATGGGTATTAAATAATGTCATAATAGTGAAAACTTTTACTCACTCTCTTTGATAGATTTATATGAGTTGAATAACAATTGCGCATTAGGCATTTTTAAATAGGGTATTGCTGTTTACTATTAATTTTAATTGCCAGCATAATTATTTTGTTCGGCTTAAGTTTCTGAATTGAATAAAGTGAATGTAAAATACTCTATTATGTAGATTAATATCACAAGTACTGATTGTTAGACTAAAAATATCTCATCAGAGCTGACATATTGTTAATCTTATTTATAATATGAATTTGACATTCATAGAACTTTAATGTCTCCTTGGGCAGAAGATATGTACATTTATATGTGCATTGTATCTGCCGCTGTTGCAGTAGCGCTCATTGCCTCAATATTTTTAATTTATAGAAGATATGCTATAAAAAAAGAGAGAATAGATGAATTGAAAAGATAACAATTAAGAAAAAGAAGATTGTGATATATTATAAAAATATACTAAATAAATAAATCCTGTGTATTTTATTAATATTATATTGGATTTTAATATTCGAAGTACCATTTTAATAAAATTATTATATTAAAAAAGTATGGATTAGCAGGGCTAACAAAATAAGCTGATTGGAAGACCAAGAAGGTTGATAATTTTGTAGTGGTGAATAAGAAGTTAGGATAAGGGTAATTTGGAACAGTTTATCGTGGTTATTACAAAGATGACCAGACCAAACAGGTGGCAGTCAAAACAATTCCAATGCATGTAAAATATATCTAACCATAGATCATATAAAATAGTGAACAATTGCAACAACATATCAGAAGAGAAATAGAAATTCTTACGAAAATAGATCATCCAAACATTGTTAAATTGATTCATGTGACAAAGACTCCATCAAATTTATATATGATTTTAGAGTTTTGTAAAGATGGAGATTTGGCAGAATACCTAGAAAAAAAGTAGGACAAGAGATTGTCAGAATTGGAAGCAGTCATCTTCTTTAAACATGTTATGAAGGGATTTGAGATTCTTTACAAAGAGAATGTGATTCATAGAGATATTAAACCATCGAATATACTGCTTCATGATGGTGTAGCAAAAATAGCGGACTTTGGATTTGCTCGTATTCTCAAAAGTGAAATGGATTAGATGATTTTGAGTAGAGTGGGAACTCCCATCTACATGGCCCCCCAAATATTAGAGGGATCAAATTTTACATCTAAATGTGACATTTGGTCATTAGGAGTGATGTTTTATGAACTACTTTATGGAGTGCCTCCTTGGATTGCAGAAGGGTAATGTTAATTATTGGATAAAATACTTGTGTAACCACTCAAATTCCCTGAAGTGCCTGTTAGGAGTCAGAAGGTCAAGAATCTTCTATCTAGGATGCTGACTGTCAATGAGGAGTAGCGTATATCTTGGGAGGATATATTTTCACATGAAATTATTGCAATTGATGAAAATCAAATACAATACAACATGCAGATGATGGAGAAAGAGAAAGATCGCTTAATGAGATCAGTTAGTTTGAATAAAATATACATCAAGTAGAATCTCATCCTTGGATACATGAAAGATGTTAACAAAATTGAAGAAGAAAAGCCAGAAATCAGAACATCATAATATAGTGATATCTTTTAATAGTATAGTGCTGAATCAGAGGAAGCAAAGACAGTTTAACGTTTGAATACAATATGCAAATATGAGAGGAATCTCACATTTTACTACAGTTTCTTGATTCAAAATTTATTCTCCATAGTCTCACAAAATATTATGCCAACATCACTTGAATTGTTCTTTCAATTGATATTCTGTATTTCGAAAAATTAGTTAATCAAAATGGAAGAACTCTTTAGAGGTATAACTAAATAATAGGGTGGGGAGTATGAAATATATAAGAGATCATAGTAATTTAAGTAAATGTACAAGCATTTGTAAGCTGATATAGATTAAGCAATGAAATTTTTCGTTGAAATATTGCGTAAATGTATGACTTTACAAAATTAAGCCAGATAAATAGTTCTTAATGAATAATCAAAAGAATTTTATTAAAGTTACCTCAACATATTGGATAATAATTTAACATTTAGTGATTAATTTTAGGCCGTGTATTATGGAACAATAAAATTAGTTTTAGATAGACTAGTCATGGACTCTATTGAGATTGTTAAATTGAAATTCTTCTTACTGATATGTTAGAATCCTAAGTAATCTTCAATGATTATAATTATGACTTTAGTAAGTTCTATGAGGAGATTCAATATGCAAGTTTGGATGATTTCAGAAGAGAAATTAAGAAATTTGGCTGATTAATATTATTATATGAAATCTAAAATTAAAGTACCAAACAAGCTCTCATTGGGTACTGAAACTGATTTAATTTTCAATGATGGAGATTTCTGTGCTAATCTCATAGATAATCTTCGATCTCCCAACACAGTTAGAGTTACTCATAGAAAACAATAAACAGAAGTATTCTTAAATAAATCGCCAACTACAGCACTCTATAAATTTAGAAAAAATCAAATACTTACTAGTTCTTAAACTTCCTTATCTAGATGTCCTTCATTGACGAAATCCTCTAAACGTTTGGATTATGAGCAAAAAACTCGTTCAAATAATGTGAGTAAAGAATATTTAGATATCAAAAAATGTTAATCAGAAAGAGAGATTGTTCCAATATAGGTACTCTTTGAGCAGACTAGTTTTATGGCTAGAAATCATGAATTTCTGATTGATAATATAACTGAGTTATCTGAATCCATAAAAGTTCAGCTTCTCAATAACCACTATGACATTTAGAGATGTAAGGAGGAAAAGATTTCCAGTTCAGTGGATAGTAAGATGTTATTTGTTCTCTTCAATACTCTCACATAATTGGACAAAAAAATTTTTGGGTCGATATTTAATGAAAAACAAACATCAGCTGAAAATTTTTAATTAAAGCATTTATCTGATACCATGGAAATTTGTGCAGAAATGATGACATCAATAATTTAGTAGATTTGCAAAATTGATACTAAATTAGCATAATTTTTAGAGTATTTCTGGAAATTTTGGGTAGTTTTGATTGATGTTGCAATGCAATGGATGGATAAAAGTTGCACAGATTACATTGAATATTAAATTTAGTAATTTAAATAGTAATTTGAAGATGCTATACACTAAAAAAGTTAAACAGAGGACAAATTAATTAAAGCGGAGAAAGAATTTAAAATATAGGAATAAATGTATCAAAGAAAATGTGATGCATTACAAACTCAAATCCTTTCTATACAATCTGAATTTAATGAATATAAGTAGGCAGTATTACAAATGAGTGATTTGAAGTAAGCTGAGAAGAGGATGAATTCAGTTGGACTTAAGGCTCTTGAATTGGAAAATCTATTTAAATAATATGATCGTTAATTATTCGATTAGAAATAAGACTTTTAGAAAGATTTTCGGCAATTGGGAACTGTTTTGATTCAATAGAAGAAACTCTAAGATGAAACAAAATTACCTCATAACATAGCTCAATAAACTCTACACATACAACCTCATGTAGAGAGTAAATAACTCTATGATTTATTTATAAATATGCATCCTTTCTGTCTGCATTTTTAGAAAATAGATCACTTTGATGATGATTATGATAAACATTTAATGCTCTTTTTAGACTATCTTACTAATACTGAAGATTTGATGTAGAATGTGTGTGTAATATTTGCAGAATGGATTAATGATCATCATCTTCTTAATTGTATAGTGAATCATTTACTTACATAAAAAGATTACACATAACATTCATTACATAATTTCTATTGTATAATATTTGGATTAAAAAATAATTAACAATTATCATGGATATCAGTCAGCAATATAATTTGTTATTACAAACAAATCAAACAAGATCTTCACATAACTTTAACAGAACCAATTAATTGTAAGGAATCTAACTACATTTTGGATTTAGTGTTACCAGAAGAATTCATGGAACTTCTAAAAAGCCATAAATTAGAGTCTGTGACACTATTGAGCCTAATGAATTTGCTTGCATAATACCTGCAATAAACAGAAAACAAATTATGGAGTAAATGGAAATATATATAAAAAATAGATTCAAGTGACTTTGATCACTTAAAAATCGAATATTTCTTTAATTTAAAAGAGTATTTATATAGAGGTGAATTGAATGCCCAATAAAAATCAGATTTCTTTGATTAGATTAGACATTTATCAATTTAATTTCCTTGTTTCTTTTACAAACATAAATAAATGATTTCAAAGATGTAGATGCAGGTGAGAAGAGTTTCATAAAAATAATTACAATAAAAGGAATCAAGACCCTCTGTAATGAAGAGATAATCCACATTTAATGCTATGATAAAATCATAAATAATTAGAAAATGAATTAAAATGTAGACTGTTCTATATATCGTTAATATTTATAGAATTTTTATTACAATCATATAATTATATAATGTAGAAAATCATCCTCACTTTGTTAATTGTATAAGTGTTTTCTCAATGTTCTAATAGAAGCCTCTCTAATTGTCTAAATGATGAAGAATGTCAAATAACTAATGGAGGCTGTGAAATAAAACCAAATGAATGTAAGTACATAGATGCATCAAATCCAAATAATTGTGGTAGCGTGAAATGCTATTATAACTTTATTCAAAAAATTTGTGAAGAATATGAATCAATAGACAGATTATTAGAGGATAGAAGGGGTAATGAATAATCAGATAGTCATTATACTAATTAACATAATAATGAACAAAATCAATAATAATAAACTAATCCATAATAACCTACTGAACCTAATACAAATACACAACAGAATACTAATAACAATACCACAAATACAGATACAACTGCATAGACTCCAGATACAAATACTGAGACTCAAAATACAAATACGGAAACTACGGATACTACAACAGATACATCAGCATCTGATACAACAACTCCAACAACTGATACAACTACAACAACAACTGGTACTTAAACAAATTCAACTTAAACTCCAACAAATACAACAACAACTACAACAAGTTCCTCTGACACAATTGTATTTGAAATAAATAGCCTTGATACAAATATTAATGATTTGATCGAATCAAGAGTAAGTGAAAAAGAACTAAAAGTTGTCACTAGTTTCTCGATGATATTAGTTACATATTTAATTTTGTATTGAATATTTTATGTTAATTGCATTATTACTTTTCAAGATAGTGAATTCTGAATGCATAAAGAGAACTAATGAGGAATGTTTAAATTAAAATTAAGATTCTTGCCAACTTTCATAAGGAGTATGCCTTCCTAGGCCTTTGAAATGTGAAGATATAGATGCAACATATCCTTTAAATTGTAGAACTAAAGAATGCTCATATAATGAAGAACTAAATATGTGCATTGTATTTTAATTTGTAATTATAGGTACAAATAAGATTATTGGATGAAATAAATACAAGTAATTTCCGTCACAATGGTTATGAAGATCATGATGATCATGATGATCATAATGATCATAATGAAGGATAGTAGCCATACCCATAGCCATAACCATAGCCTAGACCATAACCACCATAACCTATTCCGGCCTATAATACAACTAATAGGTAAAAAAGAATATTCATTAATAGTACAACCACATAAAATACAACTAATGTTCCAAAAAATACAACAACAACGACAAATTCAACAACAACTGTCACTAACTCCACAACTGTGAGTAATTCTACAACTATGTCAAATTCAACTACTGTGACAAATTCAACAACTATGAATAATTCAACTACTGTGACTAACTCCACTACAGGAAAGAATTAAACAAATGAAACTAATAAACCTAATTATAATGAGGAAGTACCAGAACCTGAGGAAGAAGAAGAATTTGTAGAGGAAGAATAAGAGGAACTTCATAATCATGAAGAAAGTTTGATTTTATTATAACATAGATCCATAATCAACAGGCACCACTTTCCCTGATGAATTTGATTACGTAATTGAATAAGAATTGAGAAAATAGTTAGCAACATCAGATTAGAGAAAATCACTTGAAATAGTGAGCAGTGGAGTATTATTGCTCATTTTGGATATGATAATAATTTAATTATGAATCACAGTCTCTATAAGGTGCATCCAACATACACTCCAGTCAACCTTAGAATTGCTGAAGAGTATTTTAACACACTCCCAGCAGGCGATATTAGCAAACAATTCTATGAAGGAGTTGAATATAGAGCTGTCAAGGGATTGTTTTCATCATATGCTTTGAATAGATTTTCAGAATACAATAAACTCAATACACTTGCCAAATTCTATCCATATTAGAAGATTGTGTCAGAAACAAAAGAAAATTTATAAGAAGATTGGGAATGCAATATATGTAATATTCGAACTATCGTAGATTCTGCTGTTGCATTTACTGCTGCTTCATGGACATTCCTTTATCAATATGCTAAAAGAGGATAAGTGTTAGCACTCTTAAGAGAATATGGAACTGTTTTGAAGACACACAGATTATTCAGATAATATCTCTACACTCTTGTTGTTCCATTAGTGCTTGCCAATGAATATACATTCTATAAATACCATGATCACATTGAGTAATTATGGTAAGTGCATGCCAATAGGTAATTATTTATGAAATTTAGACTTAATAAAAAAGATTTATCTGATCCTGCAGGTACACATTACCCAGAGGAGATGAGAGCACCAAGAAGAGATGTTTTCATTAACAAATGGCATTGATATCATACATAATCAGAATATCATAATTATTAAACACTTGTATTGCTCTATGTTCTACTATCTAAATTAACAGGTAATGCTAATGAATGTGTTCTTGTTGAATCGACTACATATTTACAGATATTACATTAAGTCATATTGATTTCTGGTTCTATTTTCTTTTCTTCAACTTAACAAAATTATCTTACAATCTCTAATACTTAAGGTGTCAATCCATATACCAATGAATTTATAAATCCTTATAAACATACAAATGCCATTGCTATATATTTTAGGGAGGAAATATCATCCCCTTCTCCATCAGTTTATGTAAAAATATCAATCATTGTCCATATTTATGTAATAAAGAATGTGATTGGATACAAAAACAATTTATATGGTTTATTCTAAATAGACAATAGAATACCTTTGTGACATAAAATAAAAATTGAAACGTTTTTATGTAAAAGAAAATAATGTAGAATAGTGTGCCAATGCATATTAGAAAATAGTTCACTATTACATATCCTAAATTATCAGGTGTAAGCCAACATAATGCATAATCTAATCCATATGCATCACCAATAAAGGGATATACACTAAGGATGATAGGAATAACTAATATACATGTAATATACTTATAGCAACTATATAAAATCTAAATATTCCAGGCAGTTCTTAATTATCTACTATTGTTGCATACATGTTATATGCAAACAAAGCAATCCAAATTATACTTGATTCACGACTATAATTCACCATGAATGCTTGAAATTGACTAAAGTCTATATTCTAAGGGTAAATTACCATAAACTCTAATTTGAATTATAACTGTTCATGATGCTGGCTATTGCAAACAAGGCATCTGCTATTTGTAATTACAAAACTAATCGATAAGTTGGAGTTCTCAATTCTTAATCATGTAAATAGTTACTATTGTTCAAAAGAAAGAGAATTGCAACTGTCAAACTGGTGCTTAGAGAGATGGAAGAACAAATTATTTTGATTTCAATCAAATTATTCATTAATATTAATGTAATAGCGAATTCAGATTGCCTAAACACCCGAATAGCTCAATAAAGTCATGAATGATTTGGAAGAAGATTTCGATGTTCTACATTCTTACTAATTTAGGTAGAGTATGACATTTAGATTGCTAATCTGCAATTATTTTCCTACATTCTAATTTGGGATATTGTAAATGCCAGATTCCTGTATTACAAATATAAAAACTAATTCGATTCTGATGCAGTGGCTAAGGAGTAAGTCAAATTCATAAAATGTGTATTTGAGAATAAATACTATGAAATCAAAAAGGCATGTTAAAGGTTAGTTGAAGTACTTGCCCCTATACCTGTTTATAAGAAATGGTTAGAAACATTGAAATAGCAAGTTAATACATATTTAAAATAATTTTTGGAAAAGAATTTCTAAACAATTAGTGCAGATCATTCGAATGTATTGGGGTATTTAATTGAGTAATTAGATTCCAAGCTTAAGGGTAATTTGTTAAAGTGAAAGAGGAGATCCCTATCTAAGAACCCATTGATATATAAAAGTTAACGAAGCTAGCGAGAATGATTTAGAATATGAATAATAAATGATAATTATTAGACTATTTAAAACACGTTTGTTGCGAACAAATCATTTATATTAAATATCTAGTGTGATGTAATAAAAGGAATTAGATGAGACAGTTGAAGAAACTAAAACAATAAAAGCTATCACTCCAAAGGTTGTCAGTCAAATTATGTTTAGGAAATCAAAAAGATAGTGAAGCCACAATTTGAAGCCAATCCAGAGCAATTCTATCCAACTAAAGTTTTTGATAAATTTGGTTTTACAAGGTCTAAGTGCCCTAAATGTGGTGCATATTTCTGGAGACATACAGATAAAAAGGTTACATGTGGTGACTCAAAGTAACTTAAATACTTATAAATAGTTGTGAAGGAAAATATTCTTTTATAGGTGTTGGCACAGGAAAAGGTGCTAAAGGAAATAAAATTACATATTCTGATGCTTGGAATGGTTTTAAAAAATCACTAACAAGTGCTAGAGTACCATGCACTGCTATTGATAGATATCCAGTAGTTGCTAGATGGAGAAATGATGTTGATTATGTTGCAGCTGGTATTTACTGCTTTTAACCATTCTGCGTAACAGGTGAAATGGATCCACCAGCTAATCCACTTATTTGCCCATAATTTTGCGTCAGATTCAATGATCTAGATAATATTGGATTAACAGGAAGGCATTATTCAGGGTTTATTATGCTTGGTATTCAAACATTCAATTACCCTGACAAATTTGTTTTCTTCAAGGAAGAATGTGTTGAATTCAATTATAGATGGTTGACAGAGGAACTTGAAATTGAACCAGATGATATTACATTTATTGAAGATGTTTGGGCCGGAGGTGGTAATTTGGGGCCATCTGTGGAATATTTTGTTAATGGATTAGAAGTAGGAAACATGGTGTTTATGTAATATAAATACTTCCATGATGGTTCATATGAAGAATTACCAATCAAAATTATTGATACTGGTATTGGTTTGGAGAGAATTCCATGGTTAATCAATGGTTCACCTACAAGCTATCATGATGTGTTTGCTGGGGCATTTGCCTTTTTATCTGAAAAATTAGGTGTACAATATTCAAATGATGTTTGGAAAGCATTCGGTCCATACAGTTGTTTGTTGAATGTCGACGAAATTGAAAATGTTGATAAAACATGGGAATACATCTCTTCTCAAATTGGTTATGATGTACCAACGATCAAAAAGGAAATTGAATAACTTAAAGACATGTACATCATATTAGATCATACTCGTACAGTTATGATGGTTGTTACTGATGGATCATTGCCTTCCAATGTTGGAGGTGGTTCAAATATTAGAAATATTATCAGAAGAGTATTTGCAGTCCTTAAGAAGAATAATTGGTGGGATAAATTAACAATGGATGGATTATTATAATTATTCCAAGAACATAAGAACGATCTTGCAAAACTATATGGTCCATTTGGAGAATATAAGAGTTTTGATTAAATTATTAGATAAGAATATGAAAGATGGGCTAAAACTGATGACGATAAGAAAGTTAAATTGGAGAAGTTATTAAAATAAAAGAACAACACTCTAACAATTGATGATTGGATATTTGCAATGAGTACTCATGGTATTCCAGCTGATACAATCAGTTAAATAAGTAAATTACCAATTCCAGGAAATTTATATGCTGAATTAGCTGATAGAGCTGCAAGAATCACTAAAGCTCCTGAAGCTATTCTCTATAATACAGTTCATATTCCTGAAACAACTAATCTCTACTATCAAACACCAAAAGATGGTAAATTTGAAGCAAAAATTGTATCAATATTTGCAAATGTTTAATAAAATAATTTACCAAATATTGTTATCCTCAATTAATCTGCATTTTATCCATTTGGTGGTGGTTAAGATTATGATTAAGGATGGTTGACTATAGGAGGAGAGAGATACTTTGTTAATAGTGTTTAGAAAGTAGGAAAATCAGTCTTGCACATCATAGATAAACCTTTACCAAATTCAGTAGATACATATGTAGGATAATAAGTTATTGCTGAAGTTGATTTGGAAAGAAGAAATATATTAAGAAATCATCATACTGCAACACATATTGTATTTGCTGCATGCAGAAAAGTATTAGGTCCACATGTTTGGTAAAATGGTGCTCATAAGAGTGTACATAATGCACATCTTGATATTACACACTTCGCACCCTTATCCAAGGAATAAGAATAATAAATAGAAAATGAAGTTAATAAGATTATTTTATCAGCTAGATCCATAAATAAAGGATTTATGAATAAAGCTGATGCTGAAAAAGAATATGGATTCAGGTTGTATTAGGGAGGTATTGTACCAGGAAATGAATTACGTGTTGTAAATATTGATGGAATTGATGTTGAAGCATGTTGTGGTACACATTGTGATAGTACATCTGAAGTAGGATGGGTTAGAATATTAAAAACATAAAAATTATAAGATGGAGTTGTTAGATTGTATTATGTTGCAGGTGTTAAAACAATTGAAGTACTCAATCAAGAAGGAGAAATGATTAATTAATTGGTTAAATTATGGTCGATATCAAAGACATAATTAGTAGAGGAAGGAAGTAAAATATTTGTTGAAAAGAAACATTATGAATCAGCATATATGGTAATTTATTCGAGTATTCTAGTAAATTAAAGCAGAATTAATTAAATCATAATTAAAATATGTTATTGATGGTCCAAATTAAAAAACTTTAATTCTTTCCACAGAATAGAATCCAACTGCATATTTCAGTGAAATTGGAAAATATATTTAATAATTAAAAGATAATAAGAAAGGATTAGTATTTTTAGCTGATACATTCATATATGGAGCATTTGGTGATAATACATATAATGTTGAAGAATTAGTCAAATAAATATAAGAAGAAGGGTCTTAACTTAAAGTTAATAAATAGAATAAAATAAGTGTTAAAGATGGAAAGGTATTATAATATTTAATTAGAAAACCAATTAAATTAATGATGTATTGACATTCTCTGTTTTGGGTAAATTCAATAAGAATAAAGCATAAAAGTATTTGAAAGATCAGAACTTTGCATTATTCTGATGAAAAAAATAGAATGA
>JMSD01000052.1:223055-263221 GCA_000715435.1 Paramecium caudatum
TAAAAAAAACAAAAAGAAATTCCTAAGGTTGGGGATTCAAACTTAAATTTATTACACTTATAATTTTAAATCAGATATTTATGCAACAGCTTTGTTATTGTTTTAGACTATTTCTTTATTAACTTTCCTTAATTCTCTAATCTCCATAGCAAGTAGTTTTATATTTTTACCATAACTAAATAATAATTATTTAGTTTCATGTAATTCTTCTTTAATCTTTTATTTTTCAGCTTATTCATTTTCGGTTTCAAGTTTATGTGCTTTAATGGAGGCTTGCAATGTCTTGATCAAATCCTAAAGACCTTTAATTTATTCACTAAAATATTGAAAGGATTTCTTACTAAAGGGCTTTAATTTCATTGCTATTATTTTGTAATCTGACCTACTTCTCTTGATTCATTTGTTCTAATATTTTAAGTTTCTCAATCAATTACCAATGTTACTAAGCTAGATAGTAAATCATTAATGATTGTTATCTACATTCAGTTGTTAAGTGACTACCAAAAACATAAAGAGATGAGAATATTCTCTACATAGTGGCCAAATATAGAGAATACAACCCTAGATCTGCAGCAGCTGCATTTCCTAAATTAAATATCTTTTCCTAGACATCAGATTGACTTTGCTTTAATTTTTTCAATTGGTTTTGTCTTTCCTTTGTGAATGATTCTTTTTCATTGGCATTGAATAGAAGATTAGCAGTGAAGGCACTCAAATTAAAAGGTTCAGATCTGAGTAGGTTTGCAATATCCTTTGATCTTGAAGCCATAGATTAAACAAACATTTTCAAACCGTCAGTTGAATCGGAGTCCTCAATTTAACTTAATCTCCCAAGAAATTGCGTACCCTTGACAAAATTGTTTGCTTCTGTGATTATGGGATCTATCCATTCATTTGCATTGAGGTTAAATTCGAAATATTTGATAATTTGTGTTTTGACTATCTATTCAGAGCAATCAGTTGTCAATCTCTTAAATTAATCAATTTATTTAGTTAGTAATTTCATTTATGCATTTTGTTTTTCTGTTTGACATCTGATGACTTGTGGAATTACAATCTTAAATTGGCATAATGCAAAATACAAAGATTTCTTAGTTAAACACAAATTAATCATGTCTTTAGGTTTGAGAAAGGAAACCAAATGAGGCTTGATTTTAGTGGCAATGACTAACTCGAATGTGGAATATGGGAAATCAGATTTTTCATTGAGGGAAAGATAGTTTTGTGTTTTTATTTTCTTGATCGCTGCAGAATCCTTCTACAATTTTTACATTTCTGAGGTCATTGTAGTTAGTTTTTATTGCAATGATATCTCTGAGGTTTTGATATGCACTATTTCTTGTTCTTTCAATTATAGTTGCTGTTATTTTTACGATAATTGATCCTTGTAAAGACATACTTATTTTTCGAATTCTTGCATTTATTTATTCATGGACGTGGTTACTTGTGATAATTCTGTTTATAACTACAGTTATATGAATAATACTTCATGAATCTACTTTTCATAACCTTTTTCAAGACTAATCACAAATTAATCATGATTGACAGTCTTATGTTTTAGATCTTCATATGCCTGTTTGAGTACATTAAATATTTAGTGTTCTCTTTGTATGAGAAGTGCATATTTTCTTAATTTTTTGAGATTATGATTGACATCTGATACTACATCTAGAATTGCATCACGATGTCTCATGAATCCACGATAGAGAATCTCTAATCGTTCATCGGCAGATTTTTATTAATCAAGTTGGAATTGAAATGGATTTAATTCGGAATCATCGGATTCATTGAAGGAGTCCTCATCCTCTGGATATTCGATATTCTCAATCTTAATCATTATTTTATGTTTTTAATTTTATCAGCCCTTACAATTTGCTCTTACGCAATTGCTCCTGATTCGTTGACGTCAGGCCCATTTACAGAGACCAAGGAGACTTTTTGGTTTACACAGCTCTTGGATCATAGTGACCCAGCAAATAAGGTCACTTGGTAGCAAAGATACCACGTTTACTCAGAATACTAACAAGGTACAAAAGGTGCAGTGATTTTGTATATTTGTGGTGAATGGAATTGTAGGGGAGTAAGTGATAATTCACTCACTTTCCAATTGGCTAAACAATTAAATGCTACAGTGATTGCCTTAGAACACAGATTCTACGGACAATCTCAACCATTTGGACCAGATTCATGGAGTTTAGAAAATCTCTCATACTTGAATGTACATCAAGCACTTGATGATTTGGCTTACTTTATTCTTTAAATTAAAAGATTAGGTTTACATGGTATCACAGTGTAGTAGCCATGGTATTATTTGTGAATTATATTAGGTTTGCTATTGGTGGTTCATATCCAGGAGCATTATCAGCATGGTTTAGGTACAAATACCCACATCTTACAGTTGGTAATTTAGCTAGTAGTGGTGTTATTAATACAATATTGGATTTCTGGTAATTTGATGATCAAATCAGAGTGAGTACAAGTAAGAGTGGTGAATAGTAATTAATTATTGTATTGTAGATGTCCACTATACTTATAATTATTGAACAGCTATGTTGATAAGAATTTAAAGAACTTCTAAACAAATAAAGCATTTAAGGAATATTATAGATGTGGAAAAATGACAGACAATGAGTTTAGATGGTTTTGGGTTGATACTATTGTATAAATGGTACAAGGAGGCAGAAGAACAGAATTCTGTAACAAGTTGGAGTCTTTATCTTCAGTGGAGAGAATGGCTGACTATGTTAGAGACATTGCATTATCATAAGGAGAAAGTTATAAACAATATGGAAGTTATTATTTAAGAAATGAAACAATTGATGAAGATTCATAACATCGTTAATGGTACTTCTAATGTTGTACAGAATTGGCATATTTATAAACACCACCATAAGTATATAATCCTTATATTAGAATGAAAATTCATTAAGATCTTATAAAATGACATTAGATTGGTGGTAGACATGGTGTACTGATGCATATTCATAAGGAGAAGTGGTATGGCCAAATGTAAGAGAAACTGAAGCATACTTCGGGGGTCTATCCATCAATGTAGATCATTTAATTATGACTAATGGAGGTGAAGATCCATGGTAGAGAGCATCACTCACAAACCCAGATAAGAAAAATAGTAAAGTGAAGACAATGTTAATTGATTGTGACAATTGTTCACATTGTGTTGATTTGAAGGCACCTTCTGCTAATGACCCTGCTGTATTAACTTAAGCCAGATAACAGATTAAAGATATGTTCTTACAATGGTATAATGAGCATTGGAGTATTTAGTGATATATATAAATATATCAATTAAAATGACTTTCATACCATTCACAGTATTTCAGTAATTGATTAGCATTTAATTACTCTGCAATTTATTTTATCTTACTCACTGTCAACTAATCAATATGATTAATTAATAATTTCTCACACAATGTTTTTAAATCTAATATTAAATAATGATCTGATATCTTTAGTAATTATTATAATAATACAATTGATTATGTACATTAATCATTAATCTAAATAGAAAATATAATACTTCTCCATTATAAATGAATGATAACATTGTTTCAAATGTTCCTGTTGAATAATCTGTAATTATAATTTTTTATGGTTATTATCCAATCTCCCATTCAAACATTTTAGCAAACATTTCATATCTCGATAAAACTAATTAAATACTAGAATACCTATTTTATGTGCATAAAATTATTTATCATCTATTATGAATATTAAATCACAATATCTAGAATTATTTAAATAACCTTTAAAATAATGTGCAATGCTGCAATTACTCATTTCTGTTACATTTACTTACGGAGGAGTATCTGTATCAATAATGAAGAAATCCTTATAATATGTTTATCCACAAGATCCTCCAAATATATATATTGATTTTCCTATAGCTGTCATACTATGTCCTGCTCTTGCTTTTTCAAATTATTCTTCATCTTACAATTCTAAAATAGTCCATGTATTCTTCTCTGGATCATATCGTTATAAATCTCCAAAACAAGTAGTTTATGGTCCACTACCACCAAATAAGTAGATCATATTTTCAACTGTAGTCATACACATACCTGCTCTGGCACTAGGAGAGGAGGTAGGTCTTAATTCCATCCATTTATTTGTCAATACATCGTAACTATATAGATCATTTAATCTTTTAGTTCCATCCCATCCTCCAAATATGTATAATTTGCTTTGCCAAACAGTTGAACTATGATTTGCTCTTGGAGGTGGTCTCTCCTTTTCAGGAGTCTACACCTACTTCCACATATTTGTTTTGGTATTGAAACTGTGAAGATCATTCAAATAATCCTTGCCATCCCCTCCTCTGAATATAAAGATAAATTAACCAATTAAATCAGCACTATGCATATTGCATGGCCCAGGAATCTACAATATTGAAGATAGTACTTCTCCTCCTGTATTTACTAATGTCCATGTTAAGGAATCTAAATCCAACACATACACATCTCTACTCGCATAAGTTCCACTTCCTAACCATCCACCAATTACATATAATTTATTCTCAACAACTGTTGCTGTGTGTCCATTTCTCCCTTCTGGAATTTTGCCATTTGCTCTACATTTCTACCACAATCCATCTCTATAAACATGAATGTCATTATGATTCTTCTTTGAATCATATCCTCCAAATATGAATATCTAATTTTTGTAATGCCAAGAGGTGTGGTTCTTAATTGCTGGACATTGACTGACATTTGATCTCACCACCCGAACTGAGCATTTCTCTTATTAACACCAATTAGGTGATTGCCCATTCCCATCATTTTAGTACATTTATTTATATATATATATGTCATTTTGCTATTTTCTTCTATACACCACTTTCTTACAAATTCTTAAAGAATGTACTTGTCTTATCGAATTTCACACTTTATTGCTTCTTTCGATCCTTAATTAGAGAGAGTTATTTCTTTCCCTATTGATGTTGGTTGTACATAAATTTTGTTTCTCCTCTACTCTCTAATTTTTTCACTAATCCTGCTTACTTTCGACTTCTTTCTCTATTTCTCTTTCTTTGTTTCACCATTCTATGCTCTTTTTTATTACTTTCATGATCATTCTCTGGTTTTGTTGTAAATCCTGCTCTTTTAATTTTTTCAACTTCCTCTCCTTATTCTCCTCTAAGAGTTATAGGCACTTTCTCCTCTTTTTAAATAACACTGTTTTCAAGAACTTTAACTTCAGCTTATTTTATAAATCCACGAGGTTCAAAACTTAAATTTGAAAGTGAATCCAGTTTGTAACATAAATCTCTATACATTTCAAATAGCTCCTGCTTCAATTTTTATTCACTTGTATTCGTCGGCAATCCCAATGCTTATTTGAATTGTCTCTCATACAATTCAGCTAACCCAAATTATGATTTGTTTGTATCAACTGTATCACTTGGTTTTTCCAGGGATTGTAAATTTACTGCGACTTTCTATCTATCATCAAATAATTCATCTTAAACACGTTTTCTAAATAACATCATTAATTACTTTATTAATTCTATTAATGTAAGTTATTAATCAGGTGCAGCTTCATCTAAAACCTTTCTATTTACATCAAAATCAAGATCTTATTCAATTAGAGAATTAAGAGGTCTTTATCTACCCTTAATTTCTCCTACCATTTACCAATCCTTCTTATTCAATCTCTTTTATTCTAGTTCAGCAATCTCTGGGTCATTAAGTTATTATTCTCTAAGTTCATCAAATACTGAATCCTCACTATAATTTCAATATTAAATACCCTTCATGAGAATTGTCTTATTCTTATTATTATTCCTCTTCACGTTCCTATTCTTCTTCTTCATCATCTACTTCATCTTCATCCAAATTAATTTTACCCAATTTACCATCATCATAATCCTACATATATTTTTCAAATTCTTCAAAATCATCCTTTTATTTTTTTCCTTCAAATCTAAAATTACCTTCTTCTTCATCGTATTCAGGTTGTTCTTCTTCCTCAATTTCTTGTTACTATTATTCCTCTTATTCTTATTCATATTCCTCTTCTACTTTTTCTTCTTCTTCTTCTTCTTATTCGACAACTTTATCAGCTAATTTTGCTGCTCTGAATTCAATTTACTTTAATTGTCTTGAACTCTTATTCTGAATTGTTTCGATTGCATTTGCAATTTATACCCACATCTGCTCCTCATCGGTCAAAAGGATAAGTGGTTGCTTTAGTGAGGTATCAAGTAAAGATTTGACTAATTACAATGTGTCAAAGTCTTTTCTTAAGATCATTCCGATTTAAGACTTTAACTTAGCACCTTACATTAAATTTATAAATAATCATTTATCCTTAGAAATTACACTATCTTGATATTATTTATATGAGAGAATTGCCTATTAAATGATAAGTATACTTGATCGATGTTGTACTAAGGAAAGTATTCGCTATAACTGTGATTGTTTTCTAATTATGGGTTCACTTCATAGAGAGGCAAATCAAATGGATTATTCATGAATTGTTTTGCTGTTTCATTGGTGAATTTTGATGATTATATGCCATATTTCGAGAACCGATTGTTAGAACTATTGAGGAACATCTCATTTCCATGATCCTCACTAATTATGGAGCGAGATTTTTGACTCTTTTTATCCTATATTGTTGCATACTTAATAATTGATGGACTTAAATCTACATTACTTCAATTAATTACCTCTTTCTATTCTCTCAATTGGAAGATTATGAGACTATCGTTTTTCTCTATATCTCTTTTAATGAACCATGAAAGAGTCCTTGGCATTTTATTTTTTCTACTAAATCTCCTTTAGTGGATACGAACTAGCACTACTGACAGGTGCTACATAGGGCACTGGACTTAAATTCTAAACATATTGGGACATTTGATTTTCTTCTGATGATACAGAATCAGATTATTAATCCAATTATAAGCCAATACTAGTTATTGTTTTACGACCTCTAAGTGTGTCTGAGGATTGAAATTAAAGTTAGTGTCTAACGTTTGCAATCAGGTGTTCTGTTTCAGTGATGCAGGCTCTACTTCTAGATTTTTTACGAAGTACTCCTCGTTTCTAAGATATTATAATATTTAACATATTTAGTTCTTTAATTATGTTCATCAAAGTAAATATAGTCTATTAACATTTGTTTTGGAGGAATGTAATGAACTTTCTTACATTGATTTAATTCATGATTGCCATCACATATTTGGCAACTCAATCCTATTAAGTTCAATTCTCTATTAAATTATACTCTATCTAAACACATCATCATTTTCTCCACGTCACTTAAACTTTTGTTTACTTCTTATATAAAAGAATCCCAACTTAGTTCTAATACCCTACAGCTTGTCTCACATCTAACTCCGATATCGGATTGCCTCTAAAAAAAGAAGCCCTGCTGATTATAAATACCATTAGCATTTTCCCTGACGTAAAAGTATTGGTTACCTCGTTTTTGGTAGCATTACACTTTCCCTTCTAATAAGAAGTAAAGTTAAGGATGTTCTTATTATGAATCGAAGAGAATGTCATTGGGTTCCAGTATTCTTTCCTTAATAGAGTTTTGTAAAATATTCTGTATTGTTTGTTTACTTAAGCAATACTTCATAATTGGGAGTTTAAATAATTGATTCTAATAAAGTTACTAGAAAAGATCTAATTTTAGAGGATTTGGAAGTTTATCATAATCAATTTATGTTAATTGTGAGTGCATTTATTTATATGACACTTGTAGACTCTCAATTCTTAGATTAAATGGTAGAGATCTTATTAGTTGGGATATTTGATCTAAATTTTAATTTATTACATTTTATTTCGAGAATAGAGTATTAATATACTAAGCTATAAGAGCTAATTCATATACAGAAAATATAAAGACAGCTATTTTTATTGAATAAGTAAGTAAATTATTGTTTGATTATGTTAAAATTTCGAAAATTGAGCAGTTCACTAATGAATTCACTTAAGTTGATGAAAAAACCAGCAAAAAACCACATATCATTTAAAAAAAATGAATTTCAGATACTCTAATTAAAAAGAAATAGATGGTATATTATCTTAGACTCAAGGATATAAAATATAATTATTTAGACAACTAATGAAATCTAAATATTGTGATCCCATGTAATAATTGCAAATAAATGACTTATTTACTAATATGAATTTAAATTTACTTCAAGTCAATTAGAGAGCTGATGAATGGAATGAATGCCCCTAAAGGTATGTATTCAGATATTCGAGATTTTTTCTTTATGGTATATGCAAATTATATAAAATTTATTAGTAGTAGTGGTAGTTACACTTCTAAATTGTAGATTTAATTGTAATCGTTCTTGGCAACTCCAAATAATAGGATAGGGAATTAGTAAAAGTAAAATGCAAAAAATAAGAACTCCACTATTATTTAAAGTAATGAAATCTATTTCAACATATCAGCCTTGTCCTGACAATATAATTTATCACCAATATATTGAGCATACTTGCTAAATTCATCTTCTTATGATCCCTATGATGTATACATCTAGCTCCAATGAACTGGCTCTTTTACCATGAATTCATTGACAATTGGTTTCTTAAATAGTAAACTTTCATATGCTTAATTATCTGACTATTCTTTGACACTTGATTCCTCATGTATCAAATTGAGGGGTGTGATTTTCAATTCTACTCCTTCTGGTGATTTGAGTACATGAACAGTACCTATCCTAATTTAATGTATGGAGTAGTACTGTGTTATGAATCATTATGTGGCTAAGTGAATGAACCATTTAAATCACTTGGTCTCCTAACTTGCATCACTGGTTAAGAGTTTAAGGAATTGATCTGTTGTAGAACAGGTACATTATTAGAGTTGTCACTTGCTGAAATGTCAGATTTTGTACGATTTTTACGATAAGAACTCATGTTTATTATTAAATTTAATTCAAAGAAATTGGTATTATTGTACAAAGTTGTTTTACTCGCCAGTCAACATCATTTGGTATTATTTCTTCACTGATTGGTATAGGCTCAGTTTCTGGTGAATAATTGACTTATTAACAGTGACTCATTTTTTATACCAAAAAATCCAATATTTTTGTTTATTTTACTGATTATTAATGATCTTATTAAAATATAGTAATCTTTTATCCTACATCAAGTGATTTTATTTCTTATTCATGAACTTTCACTTTTAGTTTGGCTGTAGACATTAGATGAATATTCCGTGAACTTATTGAAGATTTTTTTTCTTCATATATGAAAGTTTTTAATTCGTATTTTATCATTTGATAAATTTTTAATGTTACAAAAAATAAAGTGAAATTAATAGCAATTCCACATGAACTGATACACTTAAATATCTAAATTTATAAAATTAATATACAATTAAATCCTTAGCATAAGTACAAAATATTATGGCATACAATTTAGACAAAAATACGAACAAACATTTAGCCACCAGAATTATGCAAGTGTGAAACCCTTGCCTAGAACATAAATAATACAAACTTTAGTTATTTTTCATTCAAACATATTTCTAAACATTTTGAATGTATTTTCAATTCACATATTGTGCAAACATTGCATTAAATACATAAATTGGATTCGTATAGGGAGTGGCAACATTTTTGTCTTCTTCGTTTTTTTTGATTCTTATATAGGCCTTTTAATTTAAATAGAATACTTCTGATGTTCTCCATTAGAAAGAGACAGTAAAGAACTATTAAAAAGCAAACACCACATATGCCTATATACTAAAATATAAAACATTGAACTTCATAATGTTGATTGAGGTAAGCTAAGACACTATCGAAAAATAGTAAACTATTATCAATAATTTGAGCTCCCATGATTAGAGAGAGGAATATCTTTTATTTTCTTAACATTATATAATATATTATATCAAATTAGTGATTCAGTGATAGCTATCCTTCTCAATTCTCTCTCATATTAATCATTAATAAATATTGTTTCTTGAGGAAGAAGAAAAGAAATTTATTTAGCATAGATTAGATTTTTCTTCATTCTTGGTTCCAAATAAATTTGTATCAACAGGAATTGGAACAGAGTGTATAAGAATAATATGATTGATATTACCTAATTTAGGCTAGTAAACTTACTTTGAGAATTAATTGTAGGGCACTAATACGTGAATCAATATCTCGAATCATTAGGTCAGTCAAAGTTGAAATCAAATTTGAACTCATATAGACAGCTTCTAATTCATAGGCAAAAGGAGTGGTTCTTTAGGTGAAATTTGTTTTTAATTCTGTATCTAATTAATTTTTATAATCAGAAATTGTTGTCCTTAATCCTCGTTCTAAAATCCCTGATCTTGATTGACTGCAAAATTCATCTGAATCAAAATATATAGTTTTATTGAGTTATTCACAGAGATTAGTTTCAAGAAAATTGTTGAAATATTGAAAGAACTCATCAGAAATGGAGAATGTATTTTATGTAAAATCAGTGACTAAAAATATTCCAAATTAATTTTTGGCAATTTATATTTACTCTATAACTTAATCTCTATCTGTGGTGTTGAAATATGAGAAATATGTCCAATAAAATATCATATCTCTTTAAGTATATGCTGCAGGTATATATACTCCAATATCAGACAACAATTTAAATAATGCAAATGTATTTTTAAATTTACCCAAATATTCTAAACCAATTTAACTTAGGATTTATGTTACAAATACAGCCAGTACAATAAAGTACCATAACAGAATTATGAAGAATCTTTTTCTTACTTATATTCTCAATATTTTTCTCCCCTTTGATGATGTTGTTTTTGTTTTTGATAATGATTTGGTTTGAGATCGAGATTGAGATTCAATTAAGGTTTTCTCTTTCAGAAGAATACTAAATTTATATCTAAATAATAAGTCTGATAATGATTTAAGATTGTTGAGGAGCAATTGAAGACGGTCTATCTCAGATTCTATAGCTAAATTTTCAGCCAAATTAACTAAATTAACTATGGCTTCAACAGTGTTTAATTATTTTTTTATGGGTATTAAAGAGAAGAAGATAATTAAGACACTCAAAATTAATATTGGTATTGGAATTAACTTCCATTTTGTTGTCACAATCTCCATTTCCTCAATTGCTTCATTGTAAACTGAATTAGCTATGCCATTGAATTCATTAATAAAGGTGATGTAATTAATATATTAATAAGTACTTCTTGGTGAAATTCTATTAAATGTAATATTAGTAGCAGCGTCTAGTATTTTATGATACTTATAAATAGCATCTAGCAATTCATTAAATGCAGCTTATAATGTTATATTAACTGTTTAGAATTAAATTGGCTAATAGAATTAAGTCTATTATTTGATTAATACATATTAATTTTACATAAATTTCTAGAAAATATGATCTGAAAAATGATTTTCATAATTTTATTTACATTCTGCATACCCAGCTTATTATAGTGGTTTATAAAATTCAGCAAAGTACTACAACTATGTTGAGTTGATTAAGTTATGATTGAAGAGATAAACATAATCCTACCACATAAATTGGGTTAATTAATATTTTTGTTAAGGTTATATAAAAAAATTATTGACCTACACTTACTCATAATATTCTTCCATAGTACTGAAATCAACAGATATCATGACCATCTAAACTATTATAAAACACAGCAAAAGCAAAGTATATGCAACCCAAAATATGTTTACAACATTAGTATAGGATCCTAACAATTTATTGTTGCTCATTTATTCATAAAAAGTATATTTTCGAACAAAACATGATTTTTAAAGTCCTCCTGCTGAGGAAGATATGGATATTTGTTTACTTTCTTTGCTTTATTTCATATCATAGATGTTAATTGATTATTCTGAGAAATTGTTATTAAAAGATTCCTTGTTGCTTTCTTTACAGATCATGCCTTCTCCTCTTATACTTTTCTCTGTATTATTGCGAAATGTGTCAAGTGGTTGATGAATATCAATTTAGTACATGATATCGTATAACTCATTATATGGTCTTGCAACGCATTCATCTTCATTTAATAAATTAACAGTGGCTTATTCATCCTACAATTCAACAATAGTTTCCAAGTTGCATTCTATTTCAGACACCATAACTATCCTTAAAATTTTATAGCCTAGATTTCTCCTTAAGTCAATTAAAGCCATAAATGTTGAAAGATGTCTTTTCTATTTTAAAGAGTGAATTCTCTGAGAAGGAGTCATATTTTTGAGGGCCATGTAGATATAAGTGTTAGGAAATTATATTCGATATTTAAAATTTGGTTTGTGTTCAGTTATGCATGTTTCTTCGATTAATAAAGAGGATGGTATATCGTAAAGAACATCTATGATTTCCTCTTCATAAATAGTTTTTGGAAAATTAATCATTTTCAAAAATTCTTTTGAAATGCCTTAAATTTTATCGTTTTCATCAATTATTATAAGGGCTCTCTACTCCTCGGATTCAGAGAAAAAAGCCAAAAATTTAAATAATTAATTTGGTTCAAATTAAATGTCGTAAAAAAATTGTACAGTTTATATGAACCCATTTCGTAGTTAACATAAATTTTCTCCTTTATTCTTGAAGAATAACCCTTACCCACTTTCTATAAAATCCAACATGAATTGATTATGAATTTCTCTTATCCCTCCAGGAATCAGTATATTTGGGTCTGTTATTTCGTTAAATTATTAAAATAGGTACCCAAAAAAAGACGGTGCATATTTGGAAAAATTAACTATTTAGAGTGTGTGATTCTCAAAGGTAAATCTAATATAAATGATATTTTTTTGTTTGTTAAAGAAAATTTCATTGCCTGTAGAATTATTAACTATCCCATTGATGGCTAATTCATGAGCCTTGCTCCAATCATTTTTTACTTCAACTAAGAAAAAAATTAATATGGAAAGGTTTTTTTCACTTGGAAATTCTTCTAAATATTCCTCTAATTTTTTTTCTATTTAACAGATGTCGTGGATCAAGCCTTGAATTTTTGAAAAAAGATTATTATCATCAGTAGATTTCTGAAAAAAGTGCAGTATTTTAATCTTTCTATCTATAACTGTCATTATTATGTTTCTCATTTGATTATTTAGAGTTTCGTCTTTTATGAATTATTGCACCAGCATACTTAATTCATGAGATTTTTGTTGACAATTTCTAACTTTTGATAAAAAACTAGTTTAGAGTTTGTTTTTTAAAATAATTAAAAAAGCTTCAGTTTTTAATTTCTCCAAATAATTCGTTCTAGGAAATCTTGATAAATGATACATCAATTTGTAAGTTTCATTTTATAGACCAATTGCAAAATGCAAATATATAAAGTGAGTAAACAAGTAAATGTTTTAGGTTACTAATTTGTAATGATTATATTAGGTTTGTAAAATTATGTATTGTTATATGTGTGATTGTTGAGTTTGAAGTTCCTTATTGTCATTTATAAAACATAGATTTTTGATATAGTATACTTCTTTACCAAATTATTTTCTTAATTAGGAAGTTAGAACTGCTGACCAAATCTTGGTTTTTTTTTGAACAGTATTAAAAATAAGAAGTTCCTGATAGCAGAGCATAAAATTTAATTCAAATTAATCTAATTCTTAAAATTTTGATTTTAAAATTGATTCAATTCTATATTAAAATCCATGAATTAAAATAGAGGACAATAATGGTGCAAGTGTTAGGCAATAAACAATTTAGTGTTCAATTAAATTACCGAAATTCAGTATACAAATAATGAATCCAAGTGACACTACTACTAATTTTGTGATTATTTAGTGAATGTTAATAAAATTTAAAGTTATGAAAATTCTAGAAAGCTCTGTTATCATGAAAGCAAAGTATAGTAGGGACTATGCAGCAAGCTGTCCCTTAAATATGAATATAAAACATTAGAGATTAAGTATTATTAACTTAATATAATCTAATTGAGATTTATGTATTCTTTTGTATTTGCTAGTGAATTGTGTAAGTGAGGCTTCTCCGATATAAAATTATAGCAAGGACAGCAAGTAGATTGAGATCAAAAAAATTAAAATTAAAGTTGCTTTAAAATATGAATTCATTTCAAGGAAGTACTGAAAATGATATAAGCTTTGGCAGAGCAAAATTTAGAAGATCCCTTCTGTAATAAAATTCGTAAGTCGTACTAATATTTTATAAAGTATTTATTCTGTTTTTGATGATTTCACCACCGTTTGACAATTGAAGATTAGCATTCCACTGAAAAGAGTGTATATAATTATGTCTGCAGCCACTATCATTGAAAAATAGAGGTCGTGCATATACAAACCTTATGAGGCGAATTTCTAAAGAAACACGATGAAGAGCTAAAATTCACTCAATCCCCTTTGGAGGCTTGCTGAATAAATTGATATTATTACAAATTGAAGGATATACTATATAAACCTATGGGACAAGTTAGTTAATGGTCCATATAATACATTCCCATTAATAGGTATATAGGAAGGCATGATGGGCATAATTTATCAGAATTTTAGTAATTCCCATGTGGCTCATTATAAATAATTTTAATAATCAATTCTTTTTTCACATAAGGGGATACATTAAAAATTTATAGATTTTACATAATTCAGAAATTTATATATGACTTCTTTAACATTTATAATCGATATTTTGAATTAAGAAAATTAATAATTAATAATATAGTTTTTTGAAATCATATTAGATAAGCACCGATGGCCAATCTTCTTAATTCTCTCTCAAAATGATCATCCAAAAATACTGTCTCAGTTGGAAGTGTATAGGCAATAATCTTGGTTCTATGCAACTTTAACGATAAAGCTCTATATTTAAAATAAATTAATAATAGTAAAAAAAATCCAAATGTTAATGCAATGGGATCTAATATCTACGATAAACAGACATAATACTTAATAAAGTTGTTGCATATTCTATGATTATATATTGATATCTTCCTGCATTTCTAATGTGATCTGTGCAATGACATCAGAGCAAAGATAAACAGCTTCTAATTAATCTTTTGGAGGTGATTCCCTATCAGGAGGAAAATCTATTGCCACATCTTCCTTTAAAATATTGTTGAAGGCTGAAAGAGCTGGCATTAATCCTAATTTAAGTACTCCATATTAAGAGCTATTACAATAATGATCAAAATTATAATAATTCGTACTATTAAGCTTAGGACATAAATTATTTTTTTCTAAAGAGAGTAGGGTTTCAATAAATGTATCTGAAAATTAGAGAGGGGATTAATTTATAGAAATTTTTTGAAATTCATTAATTTTTTGTATAGCTTTTTGAATTTGGTTCTTAAAAAAAGTCTTATCATCAGATGTCAAATAGGAAAAATATTCCCAAAAATAAAGAATTTCTTTTTAAGAGAAGGCAGCTGGTATGTAGACACCGATATCGGAAAAAGATTTGAAAAGGCTGACTGTGTCCGGATACCTTTACATATACTGCACTCCTTCATAAGTTAATGGCCCTACTATTAAAGCAAATTAAATGAAGAAAAAAAGAGTGCTAATCATAAGGAATGTCTTCGGAATTTTTATTTAAGTATATAGATTATTGGAAATTGTGTCTTTTTTATCCTTTTAATCTTTTTTTTCTTTTTTTTAGATTTCCTTCAAGAATTCTTCTTTTCCAATTAAATTAAACTTATATTTGTGTATCAAATCTGATCCAGTCTTCAAGCTTCTTAATATGAATTATTATCTAGAAATATCATGATCTGCTGCTTTAATTTCTACAAATTTACTGAGATCAAAAAACCTTTCCAATAGTTGATTTTGCTTATTGTATTAGACAGCAAATAATATCAAAAGAATGCATATAATTAAGGAAGTTGGAATCAAAAGTACAATCCATCTGTCGATAACTAAATTAATCTTTGAAATTGAATCCTAATAGACTTAATCTGAAATTTAATCAAAAATAGTAACAAACAAATTGTAATTCACATACTAAAATGTATTTGATGGATTAGTTCCTGGAATTATTTTTCCCGAAATATAGGTTTGCTATTGCTTATAGAAAGCATCTAAAAGTAAACTGAAAGCATTAAAAAGTGTCATATTATAACTTTGTAACTTGATAGGAGATCTATGAACAGTTTGCTCTTTTATCATCACATATTAATCAACTATAAAAACAGATAATGTTTTATCTTAAAAATGATCCTAAAAATTCTGTTTGAATTCCAAATAAGTATCTATAAGCAAGGGTTTAATAAACTTTAATCTTTCCTAAACTTCAGCTGTTGTCATAAAGTTTGAATATGACATTATTTAATAGTCTTGTAGCATGTATCTTGTTAAAAAGAACCTTTACATTGGTTCTATAAAGTAATGATTAATTTAAATAGATTCATAGTAATAGCTTAAGGAATTGAAATCTTCAATTGAATAATTAATGTTCTAAATATTATATTAATAAATACAATTATTATAAAGACTATTTATCCTATTATTGCCAAAGTCAAGAGCCAAAATATTTTAAATACATTTGTGCTTAAAATTTTAGGATTATTTAGTTAATTTATAAGAGAGTATTTTCTGTAAAAATGAGATTTTCTGAGTCCGGCCAATGATGAAGCTTATGATGCTCCACCAAAAACTGTTTCTCTTTTTTATTCTTCTTTATAAACATTTCCTAGCATTTCGATTGTTTTATTTTCTGATTCAGCTTATCCAGAGTCACTATAATTATAGACTACTATTGCCTATTTGCTCAATCGTAATGTTAAGTGTTTCTCTTCATAAAAGCTTTAAAGTTTGACATCAGTTCTTCTTTAAGTTTCCAACATAACCTATTAATAAAAAGGATCTTCAGGAGATGCTAAAGTTCCTCCTTCATATGGCATTAAAATTTATTCATCTTCATTTAGAACTAATTTTTCATAGAGACTCTATGTATCCATGGAAATATAATTATTTTATGATTCTGTTTCTTGAATTTTCTTTATCTTAATTATTTTATAGGTTTATCTTTGCAATATTTCTATTGTCACTTCATAATTAATTAAATCAGCTTTAAATTATTAAATTTTTGATGAATTGCTTTATTAAGTCAAAGCTAAGAGAGCTGACTCTTTTGGAAAATTAAATGCAACATTTTATAAAATTTTTTTACCTTGAGTAAATGCACTTGATGGAAAAAACAGATTAGCTGGCAATGAAAAGAATGACTTTTCAAGTTATATCTAATCCAATAATTTTGGATTAAAATTCAACTGTTTAAATAACTGTTTATTTAATCCTTATATCTTATCATTTTGATCAAGTAAAATAATTGGATCACATTGATCTAGAATACTAAAAAAACAGATAAAGCGAAAACTCTAATTTGAATCAAAATAAAGATCATAAAAAAAATCTAAATTCTAAAGGAATCCAGATTTAAGTGAACAGATATTCTAAGCTTTTTTTCTAAAGAAATATCCCTTCCCATAAGTCAAAAATTCTTCTATATTTAGATTGTGACTGTCTCTTATAACGCGAGGAATAAGCATTTCTGGGTATTTCAAGCTGTCAAACATTTTTGCGTCATAACCAAACACGGCTGGAGATTTTTTGGAATAGGATTTGATTTGTAACTTTCTTTCCTCAAATGAGAAAACGATATATGACATTTAAGAAGTCAATCTATTTATATCTATATCGTTTGAGGGTTCTAGAATATTATTATCGAGTGCATTAGTTTATAGCTAATCATAAGCGTGTTACCAATCTTGCATCACTTCTCCATAATAAAACATGAGCTGGGATTAATTTTTTTAGCTAGGAAATTTCTCGTATATTAATTTAAGTATTTTTTCTTATTTTTCAAGTTCTTATATAAGTAAGTAATACTAATTTAATATTTTTTTATCATATTTTTATTGCAACAAATACGACTGAAAATCTATTTTTTTTTATATTATATTAATTAAACCATCTTTAATACTCTGATTAAAGCTTTCTGATTAGACGAATTTACTTATTTTTTTAGATAATAAAAGTTATTCCTTGCTCTCACTCTCGATTCGAAATGTTAAATTGTTGTATAAATTTCTTTTAATAATAATTATAAAGATTTTCCATAAAATTCTTTAAACAACTGATAAATCTAAAACACCCAAAACATCCTCTATTTTGCTATAAACATCATGCACTTCTCCAAGCTGCTATTAAGCTGAAATTAAATGGCATTGCAAATAAAAATCATATCTTAAAGTAGATTATTGCAACTTTTTTTTCATTGTATCTATTATTTTTTTTTGAAAATTTAACAGAATACTATCAGGGATCGTCATCATTTTTCTTGGATCACAGGTGTGGGTTGAAAAGTTAGAACATTGGCAATGAATGTCCATGCAATTTTTAAAGTGTCGACTAAATAATATTGAGTTAAGAATCATTTAAAATGAGTTATTGAGTTTTTGTGAGGAAAAAATTTGGCAAACTAAGCAATCCAATTCAGTTAAATCTAAATGATTAAATTCTTTGGTAATTATTGTATTTAGCTGGTTCTGGTATAATTTTGCGGCGATTGTAAAGATGAATGGTGTTAATAAAATGCTGTAAGTATAGGGATACTTTAAGTCAAATAAAGAAACTAGACAAATTATAAAACCTATTGAATTAACAAATATAATCATGAATATTTGATTTTTATTAACATATGCTTTTGTAATGTATATCGAACAAATTTCAAACATAGTTATTATAATATATAGAATTGCTTGAGTATCAGGAGCATAGTTTGCATCGGACAATACAAAAATAAATGCCTAAGAATAGCGAAGGAAAAATAGGGAATATTCAATAAATGAAAGTTGAGTTTTTGTGTATGTGTTTTCCCTTATTTCAAGGATGCCTTCTGATAAAATATAGAGTCCGAAAGACTATAAAGTGATGAGCACCAAAAATAAAAAATTGTTAATGATCCAAAAAATTTGGTTCTGCTGTAATGAATTCTATAAATTGAAGAGAGTTATTGAAATTGTTGGTATGATAAATGCTACATTTTATATATAGCTGAAAAATGCTATCCATTGATAAAATATTTTTATTACAGTCTCTTCTTTCACCATTTCCTCAACATTTCTTTGTTCAGCAAATTGATTCACAAGTATAGAGCAAATCCAAAAAAGTAGCATTATAAAATTGAGAAATAAAATGGTATAGCATTGAAACTAATAGTTTTGAAGCAATTATCTAATTACTTCAACACACATCTAAAGAACAAAATAAAATTGATTATCCTACGCGGATACTTGCAAAGCTGAATAGAAATATTATATTTACATGCATAAGGATATACTATTAATGATAAGGAGGCAATGTGTCCAATAAAATAAATAAATGGCATGAAAGGGAGTCTGAGATTGGCACCAAAAAAACCAAGTTTAATAATAGTCTTCTCAAAAGCATTATATATCATTTATATTTTTCAAATAAAAACTTTTATAAACAACTTAATAATATCAATTTTCCTAAAAATTGGCTAAATAACTTCTTAATGTATTTAGAAGATTGGTTGTTCACCTTTTGTTTTCATTAAATTGTGTAAGAATATTTGATAAGTGGTATAGGGATTCAAGTTGAAGGGATTTAAAACAATTTCAGTGTGCAGTTTTTTATTACTATAATATTAAAATTGTATATATTTAATTTATTTTGTGAAAAGAAATGTGAAATAAAATATATTACAATATGATCTTCATATATATATAATATTTTGTCTAATTTTAAAAATGCTAAAGTTAACATTAATTGATTATAATATGAAAATCTTATCTTTCAGAATTTTTATATAAAAGTGAGATTGTGATTTGAGTATAGCTGACGACAGTGCGATATTCACTAACAATACAGTATTTTTGTATTATCTATTTAATTCCCTTCAAAAGAGATTAAAAATACAAAAATAAACTTTTCATGATTAATTATTATGAGATGCTGCCGAAAGGTTAAAATTTATACTTTAACACTTCTATTCCCTTTATTAAACCGGATTCCGCGCAGACAGCTGACACTAATACAAAATAATTGCCAAGTAAATTATCAATTTAAACTGAGAACCTTAGCGGAAGTACAGCGTCATCCCAGATGATTAAAGGAATTCTCTCATTAAATAAGTTCTTGAGGAGGGTAAGTCCGTCAAACAAGCTTCGGAAGCCACAGGAATTAAATTATCGACAGCAAAGGCAATTTTGAAGACTTATAAAACTTAAGGAAGAATTGGAAAGAAGAAAGAACGACTGAAAAGAATTAAAAAAAGCAAAAAGTCAATTGAAAAACAATAGGATTAGAGTTAGTAGTTGAAAAAGAAATTACCAAAACTTGGACAGAAGTATCAATTATTCTTAATATAGTGTCTTTTTCTTTCCATATATGTATCAGCCTCCTTCTTTCGTTCCTAAGGTTGAGTATTAAGATCAAGTCAAGTCAGAAAATTGTTGAATCACTATTGTTTTGATTATTATTATCAATATTCTTTAGAAATAATAATTCTTCATGAAATACATCTGCTTCTCCAAAAATATCCTTTAGATACATTCAAATAACCTAAGGTTCCAAGTTGATTTTAATTTTTAAAGTCAAATCGTAATTTTATCACTAGAATTACCTAATAATACATAATTTATGATTTAATGATTCAATATAATCATATGCAAAATGAAAACTCTTTGAAAATTTCTCAAAAAGACATTCTAAACCTATTTCTACTATTCTTTAGCTTCAACTTTTTCACAATGTTATGATGGTTAACAATCCACCATTAAAAAGCTTCCCTGCTTTTTCCATGATAAATATAAAAAATTTAAACTTTTTTTATGGCTTGTTCTTGAGAAATACAATTGATAACCTTATTCAGGGCATGCTCAATTTGTATAAATTTTAGTTTAGGTTTACAACTTGATAAAGTAAATAGAAAAGGCATTGATGAATTTTTTAATAGGTTCTTTTTTCTTTCTCAAGTAAGCCAGTTTGATTGAAAAAACATTGCATTAATAAAGACAAACATAAATACTAATATAAGTTTTCATTTAAGAAGCAGAGAAGGGGAAAAAAAATGGTAACCAATTTTTTTAGAAATTTTTTTTTCTAAAAAGAACCATGGGACCAACTGCTCTCTTTGGGACATGGATTAATGAGACCCAAGGCAACAAAAATTTTCTAGAGAAACCAATAAATATTATTTACTGAAATCATTATCAGATAATTAGGAATATTTTATTTCTAATTTCTTTATTATATTTTAGGTCCCTTAATATAAAATATATTATAAACAAATTTCATAATCAAAAATGAAAAACAAACTTTTATCTCATATTTCTTCAGTAAAAGGGTCTTTCACTGTTTCGAATGTGTATGGCATGAATTTATCACCCTTTAATCTTAAATATTCATTAGCTAAGCCTCCAAACAATCCTAAAAGACCCACTACAGGCATGCATATTTTTTCCTCAAAAACTAAACGATTTTCAAGGGTATGAAAATTTCTAATATCCTATCGAGATTTAATTATTATTACTTCAATATCCATGGCACTGAATAACAAACCATAAATAAAACCAATCAATGTGCTGATAAAAAGAGTACTGATAATTTGATTTGGGGTTTCAACTATTGTTCTTTGCCAAGATTACTAAAAGAAGCCAATCATAAAATTTATTGTGTCTACAAAACCAAAGAGTAAAGTGAAATTGAGAGATACTCCAAGAACTACATATAAGGGTATTTTTGCATAATAACCCATGTATTTATTCCTAGATTATATTTTTTAATACCAGTCTCTTTCTAAACAAAAACATATAATTCCTGATGCTAATACCATCATACCGAAATATTGCAAAAATCGTTTATTTTTTTGTAATTAGCTGTTTTCGGGCAAACTATTTACACGCATAAGCAATAAAACTCCAATAATTATAAAGCATATTCCAAAATACTATGATCATCATAATATTTATTACAGCTGAAAAAACGATATTGATGCTTATTTCTACAAGGACGGCATTTCCAATTGCAGAGGCCATCAAACAAATAACCACACCAGCCACTCCGGAAATAATCAATTAAATTAACTCAATTTTCTTGAATTGTTTGAAGGCTTGCTCCATTTAATTAATTTAATACAAAATAGAGAGCAATTTTTATATTGAATGTTTTCACTATTAATTTTAATAGAAGAAAAAAAAGAAAATACAAATAAATTAAATAATAGTCAGTTCAAAATTTCATTTTCTTTTTGTTCTTTTTGTCGAATCAATCTCCCTGAGCTTCCAATAAGGGTTTTATTCTTGTACTCTTGAACTATTTTTATATTTAGGTTAGGAAAGTCTTTGAATAAAATCTTTTTATAATTCTTTAAGCTGAGTTTAAGTATTTTTGTCTTCTTATAAAGGCTTGATTTTGTAGTTAACATCCTCTTAATAATATCTTTATGAAGTATCAATTTCACTACTTGTAAAAGTATTTGAAATCATCTCATTTTAATTTTATATACTGAAATTCTGTATTTTCTATTAGTCATCTAATACGAGCATGATTTTTTTATATTCTAATTTTGAGTTTTTCAGCCATTGTTCTTCAGGATATGCTGACAATTTTACAGATTTTTATATTGAATCACAAGAAGATTTTGTATTTTTAGATGTGAATGAAGGCTATGGTATATTTTGGACAAAAGAAGTATTTGTTTTGATGTTCGAAATATTGTTCTTAATATTTTAAATAATGGTTTTTGCTGTTTCTAGATGCAACTCTGATTACTAATGAAAAGATTTATGTTTGAAGGGGGCTTTGTTTGGTAAGCCAAAAGCTAATGATTTAGTTATTTATTTCTTTTCTTAATATTTGCTTCCATCTCTTGTTGAATAATTGGAAGTCTAGTCTATTTAGCTTAGATTTTAATTAATTAAATTTGGTTTTTGGATTCCAATCATCCTTGGTTTAACTTCTTTAGAATCATCAAAATCTAAACTATTTTAAGAATGAAGAACCATGGGAATGAGGAAACTTGATTCCACACATGAAGGTCTTCTCGATCCTATGTCTTCGTTATTCATTTCAACAAAATTAGAAGTGGATAGTTCAAAAATTTTATCATCTTTGTTAAGTCCTTAAAATTATGCTGTTCCTGGTGTTTCAAGTTATTTAGAATTCTTTTTAGTCATTGCTTACCAATCACTTTCTAGTGACTCAAACGTTATGCTATTAGACCTTTATTGATCTACTCTTGATTGAGTTTATGTGCAATTCTACAAAATAAATTAGAGAGCTTGTTCATCTTAGCTATCTTTTCTTTAGGATTTTATAGGTTAACATCGATCTTCATTAGATATTAGTGTTTTAAATGATTCTTCAAATGTTTTGGATCTTTTTCGATTAAAAGCTGAAAAATTAAATTATAATGGTCGATCCTCTTAGAATAGTGGGGTTTCCTATTAATTTTGAAAGGTTTTTTTCTTTTCTCCATAACATGATTATTCTGTAACCTTATCTTGAGAGCTCTACATTGTTGAATCTTAATGTCTAACCATATTTTTTAATAGTTCTAATAATTAGATATGTGAGTCGTCGTTTTCTTAAACTATTTTTGTACTACTTCTCTTTCTTGATAATTTTTCTAATGGATTGCTCACATGAGGTGTTTCTAAAAATAGTTGCTAAATAAGCAAACATGATACCTAACTAACACCATTTAAATATTTTTCAGATGATCTTGATCCTAACTTTATATCCAAATTCACTTTTGATGTTGGTCTTAATTTATTTTTGCTATCAGTTCTTGTAAGTTTTGGTGTTTTCTAATATTGATAGGGTATATTTTCTTTATTTAGGTTGAGCATCTTTTGATAGTATTAGGAAATGTTTGACTGGGACTCGTTGATTTATAACTATTGATTTCCCATATAAAATAATTATCTGTTAAAAAAAAGAAATATAAAATTTTAAGTAATTTAATAATCCTGATTGTGATTGATATAATTAGTTAGTTATTTTCTAGCTCTTAATGTAATTTTAGTATATTAATTTTATTAAAAATACATGTTCCTTTTGATGGGTTATTTCTTTCCATTTTATATCTCACATCATAAACTAACTCTATTTGTAAATTATTAGGAACCTGCTCTTAACAAATAATATTTGAAAGAAAGGAATGGAGAACTTCAGATGAAGTTTAGATTAACTTTAGCTCTTTACTTAACAAATTTGTTTATTTCATTAATATTGGCTTTGCTAGATAACAAATTGTAGTTTTTTGAGGACGAAAAAATATTTATAATCACTCTTACCCTTACTTTGATTATTATAATGATAATTGAGGGAAAATACAGCAATTAATTGAGATAATTCTATTTCTAAGACATAATCCTTTTAATCTATTTTTTTTGCATAAATTTAAGGCTAATTTATCCATTTTTTTCAGATTAACTTCAAGACTCGTTATTAATTACTTCATACTTTAATTTATTTATCATGCACTTTACACTTGATAGTATTTATTAATTAATATGCAAAATGATTATTATTTTGATTGCTGCTTTCATCGTTATCTGCTTTGAAATTACTTATTTTTCAGGATATGCAATTTCCTTAGAAATAACACTTCTTGTTTACTTTGTTTATCAATATTAGAAGGAGGTTTATAATAAATTAAATTTTGCAAACAATTATACCACAAACAACAAAAAAGTTTAGTACAATAAACTACTGGAATCCCTGACAGAATATTAATTGATTGCTCTTTAACATTGTGAGTGTGGAAATTCAATAATAAAATCGAGATTCCCTTTTGGTTCGCCATCAAGGTTTGATTAAGTGGAAGTTTCTATTCCAGATGAAGAATTTGATTTTGAGATTTATTACAGAAATGAAAATTCATTGGTTGAATTTGCCGATGATACTGTATTACTAAATTAATTGGCTAACATTAAAATTACTAATAATGAAGATTTAAGCCAAAATAAACTTTCATCAATAATTTTAAATCTTTTCAGTAGGTTTAAAAACTCAAAATCTCAGACTTCTTAGGAATATTTTGGTTTACTAGCTAAATTTGAAGACTACAATGGAATGTATCTGAGTGATTCAAGATAGAGTTCTCCGAGAATTTCCCCTATAAAGAATGGTCTGCTCCCAAAATAATATGAAATAAAGGTAGCACCTTGTCTATGGGATGAATAATTAACTATTTTAATTCTTTTAAAGGAAATTTAACCCTAACTTTTTGGAAGTTAATTAACCAGATGCCCTTCTCAAAAGACCATATCAGGTGGATAATTAGGTAAACATATATTTCAAAGTGTGTCACATGAATTGAAAACACCTTTAAATGGAATGTATCTTTAGGTTTAGAGTTGCCTTAGTATTATAAAATAAGAAATGAAAAGATGTGATGTAGTTAGAGAAATTATTGAGATTTTACAGGATGTTTAACATAATAATTTTATTTTGCAATCAAAAGTCAATGATTTGTTAGATTTTAAAGGACTTGAAATAGGAAAATTCTAAATAAACAGATCGGAATTTGATTTATAAAATACATTAGACGATCTAAAGGAATTATTTTAAAGATAATTTAAAGAAAAAGGTGTCAATTTTAAAATTGAATGTGATTCCAACCCTACTATCTTATACACAGACGAGGCCAGATTAAGATAAATATTAATCAATTTTATTGGAAATTCTTTAAAATTCACATTTTCTGGATTTGTTTCTCTTGATGTAAAAACTTAGGAATAAAACTTAATTGAATTCATAATAACAGATACAGGAATAGGGATACCTCAGGAATTCTCTGAACATTTGTTTTAACTTACTTCAGGTGCCTCTTCAAAACAGCATGGAGCTGGTTTAGGATTGACCATCTGTAAATAGTTAGTAGGTGTATTGGGGCCTAAATAAGAAATAAAGATGAAAAGTACTTTTTAATAGGGCACAACTTTTTAGTTCAGTATTTTTAAAACTCTTTTTAGAAATAGAGAATCTTAACAATTTTTTATTCCTTCAGAGAGAAGAGGAAAAAAGAAGATTTTAAGTATATAAATTAAGCATTCAGATCATTTGATTGCGACAGGAAGTATAAAGATATAATCACTTATACAAATATTAAATAAGAGCATTAATACTAAATATTGATAGTAGATGATACATCTATTAATATTATGGCTTTAAGATGCTTATTTGATAGGATATTTACCCTACCTCATAAAATTGATGAAGCATATAATGGAATATAAGCTGTAGAAAAAGTTCAGTAGTAATGTTATCATATAATATTTATGGATATAAATATGCCATTAATGGATGGTTTAGAAGCCACTAAAATAATTAGGGAAATAGAAGTTGCTTAAAATAGAAAATCAAGTACAATTATAGTTGTGACAGCCTATTCTGATAATTCTGTTTAGTAAACCTCAATAGACAATGGGGCAAATAAACATATAGTTAAACCAATCACTTAGGATTAAATATTGTCTTTATTAAAGGATATAACTAATTAATAATGATATCAATATAACAATAATCAATAATTTTATCATTCCATTAATCATAAATTTAATTAAAAGAATTCATACAAATGATTATTGATTCTAATGACTCAATATTTTAATTTATCTAACTGTTGTTCAAGTTAATCTGAATGAAACCCATTTCTTGAACCATCTAAATTAACTACTCCTCTCCAAATAAATTTGCAATCTTTGAATACAATCATATTATCTGGCCATATACCAAATAATTCATCAAATAGATTTTAGGGATAGACATCTTAGAATATGGCAAAATCATCAGGTATTTTATATGTATTTTTTAACAAGTTTGCCATTTTTTTTCTATCTTCCTAGGATTTATGTTATGGGTATTCATATTCATAAAATCCAATTGGCCAACCATCTACATATTTTCCATTTTCATCTCTTTCTACAAAGTGTGCTTCCTTTATATAGATGAAAATGCATTTGCAAATATCTTTATATTTATTTGCAAATGCAATATAGTCAGCCATAGCTTCACGATAAGGAGGTCATGTAATACTTCCTGCAAATGCAACTAATAATCTTTTTTCTTATTAACATTGAACCAAAATAGTTTGCAAATTATTCACTTAGTCATCTAAAGTTAATAAGGGAATATGAGGAGGAGAATCATATAGTTTCAATTTAGCACCATGCATTACATTGTTTCTCCAAAAAAAGACTTATTTTTTGAGCTCTGGATCATTGATGTATTTTCTAGTTAAAGCATAGTATAATTAATGATTAATTGGTTCATCATCATATCCAAAAAATTTGAATACTTCTGAATGAATCAACTCTTCAACAGCTCCAGAATAATTGAGTTTTTTATACAAATCTTGTACATTTTTATTGAGTCTAACTTACTAAAAAAATAAGAATATAATTACCTGTTCTTTGAGTATGATCTCAAAAAATTTTTCTCGATTATTTGGAAGGAGTTTTATATGTTGATTTTTAGCTTGATTTTTTATCTCCTCATATGTTGGTGGCTTATAACAAGAACCTAAATTTCTCTATTGCCCTTCGCAATAAGTATTTGCATCAAAGAGTTCGAGACAATCCTAAGGTAATTTAAAGAAAATACTTCTTCGATATACTCTTGATCCATTTAAATTTGATATATTTATAGAATTATAACTAATTCATTTTGCCTCTTTAAATAGAAGACCATGTAACGAATCAAAATCTGCAGCTTCTAATTAAAGAAGGGCTTTTGTTGTAGAGTCAAATATGAAACCAGGTTTCGTTTAAATTAATTCAGCAGTTAAAGGCATTCTTGTCTTTTAGACTATTGTCGATAATCCAAAATGGAATTTCCCTTTAAATTCATTGGTATCCTTTAGGTATATTAATAGATTATTATCAATAGTTGCTATAATATAACAGGGCTTCCAGGTTTTAAGGACACTCCCACAGTCAATCTAAGCATCTTTAACTTTTAATTTAATCAATGTGTGATTCTCTTATACACTACCTAATTTAATGTATGTATCAGGATAGTTTGTCATAAATTCTTATAATTCTGCTATGGTTATATTTGTTTTGCCTCTCATTCTTTCTATAGTATTTAATAATTCTTATCCAAGGAATGCCTTAACTTCAAATGAAGATACAACCTATTCTGGTTCCAATTGATTTAACAGCTATCTACATAAAATGATATGATACTGCATATATTAATTCTTCCTATGCCGAAATTTATTGTTGTTTACTCTAAGATAATTATACATGTTTATCTAAATACATTCTTAATGATGTTATTACAATTTCATATCGATAGATTTCTTATTTTCTCACTTCATCATAGAGTTTCGATACAGCCATTCCCATTCCTTTTTATAATTTTGCAACATCTAAGAAAGCATTTATTAATTTTCTTTCAGTATGATAAAGATCTTTACCATTTTATTCTCCAGACATTTATTTTGCATATAATGCTTAATGTTTTTTCCTATATTTTGTTAATTTATTAGAACTTGTAGCAAAAACACTAAATGATTTTCTATATGATTCCTTAATACCACTAATACCAGTTTCAAACATTTCAATATTAAAGTCAAGTTTTTCCTTAATAAATTTATCAATTCCATCCAAGAGACTTAATATTTTCATAGCAGTTCCTTGATCATAATTACAAATTTCTTTGATCGTATCATTCAATTTTGGATAATAGGTTGTTTGTCCATCTTAGAACAATTTAACTAAGTCTGTATTCTTATTTTTTAGATACTCTATGTTCTATCTTTCATGTTACACGAATGTTTTGATAAAATTTATCAAATTTTGGATGCTCCTATTTGATATTTAAACTCTTTTATCTAGTAGTTTGTAAACGTCTTTGATTATTTGTCTATGTTATTGCATATCTGTTCCAACCTATTCTAGCCAGGCCTATAATTAATAATAGGAGTAGTATCTCTATGCTTTGGCAGATGTTGGGTCGTCTTATTAGACGTTTTATTTTAAAGCAGCTGATTGCTTAATTGATTCACGTAAGCGTTCTTCTGCTTCAGGGTTATAACTGGGCATATTTGCGAATTTCATTTCCTCAACATACTCTGATTTAACTACTTCTTCTTAAAACATTATAATAATAATCACTATTTTAATCTCTCCAACTCTGTAAGTTTGTTTTCAACTCTCTTAATTATGGTATCTAAGTGGTCCACTGATGATTCCATTCCTTCTATAGAATTTTGAATCTAATTTATCTTGTTAATGTATTCATCAAGTTTATCCTCAAAAAATTGTTTTTTTTATACATATTCCTTTTGTCACTTCAAACTCTTATTTAATTTATGTAATCTTATCCAAATTCTTCTAATAATGGACAATTGTCACTTCATTTAGTTTTTAGATTGTTTATGTTTTTAATTAGATTTCTAGGTTAGGAGAGGAGATTACATTTTTATTGATTATCTATATAGTTGACTATTGTTTGTCCATATTAGTCTAAGATGTCAACTTATTCTTTTCCAATCATTTTATATAATTAATATTCATTTTTTCTTTTTTCCCTATTGAAATTCTTGGATATTTAATAATATCTGTTTCTGGCAAGCCCTATGGGTAGTTGGTTTGTAACCAAGTGAAAAGAATATTTCCAAGAATACAAAGTCTGGGGCAACAAAAATCTACAGAATATTATCGAGCAAGGCAGGGGCTCTCTCTAGGAAAATTAGATAAAATTATAGACTTTCGAAAAATCCATGGCCTATGAACTAGAGTATCCAGCAGGTCACTTAAAAGGTGGTGGAAACAACCAAATGTTGATTCCATGATTCGTAAGCGGGAGTATAAGTTTTATTGAGTAGTAGAGTTACTCCAATATAAAATGACGAAGCAAGAATCTTAATATATCTTAATAAAATACTCCACTATAGAAATCAACTGCCATGTAGACAAGAGCAAGAACAAAAAGCATCACTAAACCAAAGTTTAATTGACAACATCCTGTTTCAATTGTGAAAGTATAGTGATTGGTAATCTAAACAGCAGATAGTAATATCAATGGTATACATATCATATGAATTCCTTTGTTTCTTAGGATATAATAAATATTACATAATATTATTGTGATAACTTCCATAACTACTGTAGAAGCTGACAATGTCTATTCCCATTATTTTATTAAAAAAATGAATGATTAAGCAACAAAAATTAAATCTCTAGAAAATGAATTGGAGAGTAGATAAACATAAGTGACAGCCCTCTAATCCGAAGTGGAATCCCTAAAAGATAGAATAGAAAAAAATGCAGATGTAAAATATGTATTGAGTAGGTCCTTGAATTGTAAGGCAAGGTGAAAATGCTCGAAACCTAAAACACTAAATTACTTGAAAAAAATCAAAGCGATGTTGTTGAATGGAAAACTAAGGAACGAGAATACAATGTAATAGTTACATGAAACTTAGATGTCATTAAAGTAACTCAAAGAATAACTGTCGCAAGTTTAGGGTCAACTGAATGAAGCAAGAGAGTAGTTGGCAAAGGCATAACCTATAGATGAAAACAGTGCTGTAGCAGGATTGCAATAAACAATCGAGGATATGAAAAAAGACCACAATGATTTGCAATAAATCAATTCTACTTTGCAAGAATAGTGTAATAAACTTGAATCAGAGAAACAATAATTAGAACTTTAAGCGAACGAAAATTCCAAAAAAATAGGTGATTTACAAAATTCAGGCAAGCATTAGAATGAAGAATACCTTAAGGAAATTGAGTAATTAAAGGCTAAAATCAAGGGAATGGAGAATGAAGCACAGAATAATAGAAATCTATCATAAGAATATTTAGGGAAAATTTCCACATTAGAGAAATCCATAGAAGAGTAAGGGAAACTCAAATCTAATGAAAATGAATAAATTAGAAAGAGAAGAGATGAATTGCAATGTGAAAATGATAGCTTAAAGAAAATGAGTGAAAAATAATAGCAAGATATGCAAATCATACAGTAATAATTAAACTCTTACTCATAATAAGTTGGAGAGAAGGATAAATTTATTTAGGAGTTGTAGCATAGAATTAATAATGAACAATAAGAAATTCATAAATTATAAAAAAATAATTCTGGATTGTAAGAGAAAATCAAGGAGATTTAATAAAAACATGAGTAAGAGCTACTTGATAAAAATAATATCATCGTCTAACTTAAGAAAAACAATGAAGCTAAAATTCAGTAAATAGAAAAGTAAGTATATTTATATTTTAGAGAAAATGCAACACTTTTAAATTAATTGGAGTTGGCAAATGAAAAATACAAAGATTTAGAAAAATAGCTTAAGGAGTTTGAGTCTAAGACTAAGGATAGTGTTTAAAAATAAATAGAAAAAGACAAAAAATTATTAGAAGCATTAGAAAGGATGAAAAAATTGGATTTTGATGTATTTGTGACATTTATTGTAGCTTAATTAATTGATGAAGCAAAATTAATAATAAAAAGAATTGATATTATTTTAAGAAAGTGAACTTACAAAAACAAAAGAACAATAAAGATTATTATTGAGAGATAAAGCTGAATTAAAATAAAAACTTGATTTTTTAATAGCCTAATAGAATAAAAAGAGTAGACTTAATGAGATAGAAAATCTGAAGAAACGTGTGTAAGAATTGGAAACAGAATTAGGATTAGTTAAAGAATCACATAAGGCAGCCTAAAACTCTCTTAAAGTAGCAATGGAATCAGCTGGACATTATAAAGGTAGGGCCAAGAAATTAGATTAATAGAACTAATAATTGTTAGATTCAAAAAACAGATTAGAAACCTTATTTTAAGAGTTACTGGAATCAACTAAATCAAAAAAAGCAATTAGAAATCAATCTGAGGTGCATTCAAGAACAAATTAAAATAAATCAATTCCTGAAAATTCATCATCTAATTTTGATCCAACAGAGAGACATACTGAAAAAACAAGTAGCAATCAAGTTAGTAAATCAGGAGATTTGAGATCATTATTCAAAAGACCTATTTAAGTTGTTAGAATTAGATCTTCTGCAAAATAAAAATCTTAACATTTTAAAGAAGAAGAAACTAATGAAATAATTGAAAATAATAATACTGTAAATTAAGATGATTAAGCAGTTGAAGATGAAGTAAATAATAATAATACTGTTGTAATTGAATTTAATGAAGAGTAAGAAGATTCTTAAAAACCAAAAGAATAAGTAAAAGAATAAGAAGAATAAGAAGAATAAATAGAAAATTAGGAATCAGGTGAGGAAGAACTAATATGAATATAATGCATATATCAATAATTAAATTGATCAATCTCCATAATACGCCATTCAAATTTTTTTCCAATAAAATGGGTTTTAATATATTTGATTTTCTTTCTAGAATTATAATGCAACACTTTTGTCAAATTTGGTAAACAGTTTTTGGATTCCAATAACTTTGTTTGGAATAATACCTAACTTTAAATATTATATTACTCTATGATAAATTGATTCATCTTCTTCTTATTAATTTAACATGATTTATGATAGTACGTAACATTCAACTTACACAGTAATACTAAATATAATAAATATATACTTTTCAATTTCTGTTCTAACATTGGTATTACCATAGATATCCAAATTTACACAGTCAAATAATGATAATTTGACTGGTTGACTATATTCTGTTTTATCCCCAACTATTAGTCTAATTTTAGTATAATAATATACGTAAAATCTGAATAGACTACATCCTTGGTTCCATTGTTGAGATTGTGTAATTAAATTTTACATTTCTCTAAGGATCTTTGAAGTTTTGCATCTGCTACATTGGATATGAATTAGAAGTCTTTTTCATGTAATGCTTCAACAAATTAACTAAATAGTATAAATAATACATATAAGCCATATGAAATCCTTCATCAATGCGGTTGTCAAAGATCTCATAGATCAAGGATCTTAATCTATAGTTCTTAGTTAAATCAATATCATCGTATTTGTAACCACTGAGTGAGTTCTAGGCATGCAATGCAACTGTCGAGAACTTCCTTACAAAGTGTTTTAAGTATGTATTCATGCATATACTGGGATTTAATATAGGATTACGTATAATTTAAAAATAATTATGAGTAATAAAGATAAGATTGCCAAATATAGGACAAAGGTAAATGATGTAATTTAAGGAATGGTTTATGAGTTATTCAAAAAATAACCAGAGAATTATGTAATATATTGGTAAAATTTAGATTGATTGGATGATCTAATATTTAGAAGTTAAGAAAGCTAAAAACATAAATAGAACAACTTAAAGTTTAATAATTGAATATCATGTTTCATCTGAAGATGATAATGCAGAAGATGTGGATGAATTGAAACATCCAGTAAAGAAAGATTAATAATTCAGAACATCTGTTAGTGCAGAAGTATATGGGATGTATAATAAAAAAGAAGACTTTAAAGCAAGAATAATACCTAAAAATTAAGATTAAAAGAAGCGCATTCTTGATAAATTAAGTAAAGTATTCATGTTTTAATCATTGGATGCCACTGAATAAGATATAATTGTTGATGCAATGGAAGAGAAAAAATATTAAAAAGGAGAATGGATTATTAAATAATTTGATGATGGTAATGAATTATATGTTGTTGATGATGGTGAATTGGACTGTTACAGAAAACCATCAAAAGATTCTGAACCATAATTAATAAAAAAATATTAACCAGGAGATATGTTTGGAGAACTTGCATTATTATATAATGCACCCAGAGCTGCATCTATTGAAGCTAAAACTAATGCTACATTATTTGCATTAGATAGGGCAACATTTAATGCAATTGTTAAAGAAGCTACTATTAAGAGAAGATAATAATATGATGATGTACTTGCAAAAGTATAAATATTATAATCTATGGATGCTTATGAAAAAACTTAAATATGCGATGGATTAAAAGAATAATCATTTAAAGCAGGATAAACAATTATCAAAGAAGGAGAAGAAGGTCATAAATTTTATATGGTTGTAAAGGGTAATTTACATGCTTTGAAATAATAAGAGATTGTTTAGAAATATTAGTCAGGTGATTATTTTGGTGAATTAGCACTTTTAAATAAAGTACCAAGATAAGCAACAATTATTGCTGAAGTATTTAATTAATTTATTTTAGACTGATTGTGTTGTAGTCTATTTGGATTATTAATCATTTGTCCGTCTTTTAGGGCCAATTGAAAATATCCTTATCAGAAATGCAGAGAACTACAAAAAATTTCTTGATTGATGATGCATATTCATAACAGTATATCATTCTATCTTCATTTTCGAATTAAAAACTGTAAAAAGTGGTTATTCTGTTGCAAGATGCTTCTTTTCTGTCATTAAATCTCCTTCTTCATCATATTCTGAACTTTATCTTCTTGATGTCTTCTTTTTTTAAATAATTCTTTCACTCTTTGTTTTTTATTCATGGGTAATTGGATGATCTGTGGCTTTCTTCTTAACTAAATGCTTTTAATTATTATCCTTTTACTACTTTTTTTAATATGAAGTTACTGTTTACATATTTAATCCTTTAATACGATATTCTTATAATTATTAATATCTTCTTAATAACAATCCTTCATTTATATCAAACCATTTAACTATTGGAGGTCGAGATACTAATGCCCAATATGCATTATATAATATTTTTATCATATTTCTAACCATTCCTATAAATATTATAATTCCAGTTACTGTAAATACAGTATTATATCCTAAATTAAAATAAAACTATTAATAATTAATAAAAAAGAATAGATATAAAAAAAATATTGGAAATTCTAAAATAAATACTTGTGCAGTTTCATAAAGTTATTTTACATTAAACAATCGTCCACAAACTTTAACTCCATGTTAAGGACAATAATTACTCACCACACTTTCTCCTAAAATATTTTATCCATATATAAATTTCATCCAAAGATTAGATAGTAAAAATGAAGGGTCACAATTTTAATGTTTAAAAAAATCAATAGTACATCGAACATCAGGATACCAATTTATTAAAAATTTTAGACATATTACTATAGTCATTATATTGCCACAAGCTCTAAAGTTATTTTCATAATTTGTTAGATGAGAGTACTCATTATTCAAAATAAAATAAACATAGTCTTAACAACTTGTGATCATAAGGACATCAAAAATATATTTGCATTATAGTAAATACTGCATTAAAAATAGGCAAATCTCTTATTTCGAAGGCCATTTACGAAGTAATTCTTTCATTTAATCAGAAGTCAAAATACAGTAATCAGGCTCTGAGTGATATCTTAATTTGATTGATGTGATTAGACAAGTAAAACAACAAATAAATGTTATAGTTAAGTTAAGCAATAATAAAATTTACATTAGCATTTGTACATCATTCACAAAACAATAGTGATTCTTACAATTAGAATTACTAGATATCTTATCAGGAGTTAAATTTGTTTAAGCCATCATACCTGTAATCATTGATATAAAAAATGTAATAGGATCAACAAAACATCCAAGAACATAGTGCACTTTAATTCTATTCATTTTTTTTCTCAAGTTTTGTTGTAATTTACTACTCATTCTGAATTCCCTCAATGGTCCTTAAAATAATAAGAGTAGTTTGTTAATGATATGAATAATAAATTTTCCAATAAATCCCCATTTTACTTTCTCGAATGTTGAATCATTGATTCCATAACTGCTTTACATTAACTTTTAATTCTAAAATTTCAACTTTTATTTCATTAAATAATATCTAATTAAACCATCATCAAAGAGAGTGAGAGTTTATTGTTCAACTTCATCAAATTTAACTTCCAATAAGTTGTAATTTGTTTAGTTATTAATCATATTTATGTACATATGCATTTTACCCATGCTTGTACATAAACGTGAACTATCGGAAAAGTTAATAAATTATAAATATTGAAGTCTAAAGTAATTCTATCCAAACCAAATAATAAAATCATCTGAAAAATCTGTTCCAGTTATTCTTAATTCTCTAATGTAATTAGGTAATTCATTTTTTATATTATAATCTTAAGTAAAATTAATGTATGATTCAACTGTCAAATAAGCCAACTCATTTACTATATTGACCCAATGATTGAAAATATAGAGTTGGGGATTAGATTTTAATAATTTTATTATTCCTTAACATCCTCTCCCGAAAAGAAGATTCCTATCAATAGCCAATAATTTTAGAGTTGTGCTTTAAACAAAATCTCTATCCTCTAATTCAGTAAAGTAATCATCATTAATTCTATTTTTGGAAACATCTAATGCTCTTAGATTGGAAGTTCCTTGTAAGATAGGATTAAAAAGTAATGAAAATCCTGTACAAGTAATTTAATTAGATCCCAAATGTAATTCTCTCAGGTCTGTATTCATTAAAGAACTTAAAATTTGACAGTGATGATCACTTAAATTGCATTCCTCCAAATTGATAAATGTCAAATGTTAAAATATATTTCCTGGTAAGCAGCATTTAATTATCTATCCCAAACTTCTATTTTTTTATGAATTTTTTGATATATCAAGACATTATAAGTGTATGAAACATTTACTCTGCATCAAATATATAGGATATTCTGCTCTCATTTATTAACATTTTAACATTTTAAGAAATGAAGGTTTCTTACGAAAATATTTTATAAATTTAATATAGGTTTTTTGGGTAATATTATTTTCACTTATATCTAAATCAGTAATTGTAGAATTAATTGTAAGTGATTACATAAGTAATTCCATTCTATCATCATCCAATTATAATTTAGAAATGTTAAGACTTTTTAAACTAAAATTTTAGGATAATCCATCACATAGGGCTTGAAAACTTGAATGAGGAATTGTACATTTCTATTTATAATCATTGCTCTTATTGTCACTTAAATCTAGGTCCTTAAGTTTTTTTGCCTAATTTAACAATAATCTTAAAAATTCGAAAAATTCATAAGTGAGTAGAGACTTTCTTATTGAGAGACTTTTTAATCTTTTTAATAAAACAATTTTTCCCAATGCCTTAATCACACCTTCATTTTCAAAATATTGATTGTCCATAAGTAGAGCCTTCAATCCATGAACTTATTGAAGGGCTTACAAAAAGCCAGTAAGTTAATCATCCATTAATAGAGTGTTGGAGAGTTCAACAATTTAGAGTTATTTGAAGTTGCCATGAATGACATTAAGTAAATTCTTAAATACATCTTGCCTTAATCTTAATCTATTAATTGATAAAGAATTAACGAAAGATCCATATTAGAGAATATTGTTAGAATAATCGATTGATGGATTATCTTATAATTCTAATTTTCTAATAGAAAATGATTCACGAATAATTTCACTAACACTTATTAAATCATCTGCAGTTAATTGTAGGGAACCTAAATTTAATTAAGGGAATTATTTATGTTAAAGTTGTAAAACATTTTTAATGTGATAAAAAGTTGCACCATGAATTGAGTTCTTTGATAAATCAATGTATTCTAAACTTGGATTAGTTAATATTTCTGATAATTTTAGCATATAATCCTAATCATCTTCTATTTGATTATTGCTTATATTTAGATATCTTAATGATCCACAATTTTTAATTCCATGAACTAAATGTACTATTTTTTATCTCAATTTATTGCTTGATAAATCTAAAGACAGTAAAGTAAAATTATTGGCAAAACTACTTTCCAGAATCTTTAGTTCAAGTTCATTCAATAGATATAAGTTATTATTAGCTAAACATAATATTTATAAGGTATATGTTTTAATAAGAAGAGTGTAGATACACTCTAAAACAATTTCATTTTTATGTTAATGATGTTAATGTGGTTAATGAAGTGTTTTAATGAGCTCTCCATCTATTAACAATTCATCATATCCATATGTTTTGGTATCAAAAGATTTTCGAACATCAAAAATTGAAGTTTCACTTTTTTTAATAATTTATTCTGGTTTTGCTATAAGAGAGCAATTATCTAAATTCAAATATTCGATTCTGTTGTATTATTTAGCTAAGCTTTATAAAATTGGCATTATAATTTATGGGTTTCCTGAAAAATCTAATTATTTGAGATTTGCACATTTAATTTCGAATAATTCATTCTTGCCACTATGAATTTCATTTTCATCTTGAATAAGCTAACATAATACTAAAGTTCTCAGTCTACATTCTTTCATCATACTAATTAATGCATAAACTAAATCATATCTCAAATAATTTAATGAAAGATCTAAATATTCTAAAATCAATTGTTCATGATTAAAAATATATACCAATATGCCTTCTCCATTAATTTTGTTGTTAGCTACTGATAGATTTGTTAGGGATTTATTTTCTATTAAAGCATAAACAATCGATATAAATCCTCGAGTACCAATTTGATTGTTATTTAAATTCAACTCGGTCCAATTAACTTTCTTATTAGTAAGAACCTACGATATTTGATAAGCTCCTTAAGTGTTGATCAAATTGTTTGCAAGATTTATACAATAAACATTGAGAAAAAAATTATTCGGGATTTCTTCAAAGATATTATTAGATAGATCAACTTTAATTAAAAATTTACCAAGTACTTCTTGATTCTAAAATTCATTAATTTTATTTCTTGATAAATTAATTTCTTATAGGTTGAGTTTAAGGAGTAATTATTCTAAATGTCCCACTCCATCTTACGTTATATGATTTGCAGAAATATTAAGTGATTTCAAATTAATTTAGCTTACTGATAAATACAATGATTTGCTCAATAATTCAATTCCATGATTCTTAATTTAACAAGATGATATATCCAAATATTCCAAATATCTTGTTCCAGTATAGTGTAGCATAGCAGAGGATAATGCAAGCAAAGATTCAGAATTTAAATTCATTAGAGACATCTTAAAACGTCTATAATTATGTAATAAAATACTTTAATGATTTTAGATGTTTTAAAGTAGGTAGAATTATAGAAAGTTATGCATTTTCAATATTACAATGACTAATATTTATTTCAATAAGAGGGTTTTTCCCTTTTAGAACATATTTAATAAAATCCTGAACTACAATTGGAGTAAAGCTCTAATTATTAAATAAATTTAACTAAGCTAAACCTGTATGATCGATCATCTTTCATATAATCATATATTTACAGCTTTAAAAATACAACTTAAGGAAAATGAATTTAATTTACAGCTAGCTAATTACAATATTTCTATATTAGTATTTTTTTAAACAAGATTAGCTAATTCGATAGCATAGTATACATTAATATTACAGCCTGACAAATTAACCTCGCTTATTAAAATATTGAATACGTAATCATATTATTGCATGATAGTGATTGGCATAATTCACTAAAACAAACTAATGCTCCTTAATCGACATTAAAGAAAGATTACTCTGTTAATTTTTGTCTTCCAAGGAATCGTTTATCAAATTTATATTTTCTTAAAATTCTCATTCCCCTTAATCTTAATAACTCTATTTTTGACATTTTTATTATTATAATCATTTTTTAACTTGCAATCTGAAATATTTATGTTATTATAAAATTATAATGCATAAACTAAGTGATTGTGTTAAAGGTTGGGATATTGATTCTTCAGGGGAATTTGATAATAGATAAGAATCAATTTAAGTTCAGAAGGTCATAAAAACACAACCAAATGATCATAACAAGTTATTGATAAAAACTCCTCAAATATCTCCTAAGAAGGCATTACCAAGCATAAATCTCACAAGTCCACTATAAGGTTCAATAAAAAGAAAGCTTATATCAGAATATTTGAGAGGGAAGCTTGATAAGATTGAAAGTATTTAGAATATTGAAGAAATCGAAAGAAAAGTAGAAAAAATTAGTCAAGAAAAAAAATTGTTAAACGGCAGTCCAAAGGTACTTTAGCCTATAGCAGTTGCTAAATTAAGAATAAAACTCAATTCTTTACCAAAACATTAAGAAACCAAGAAGGCATACACCTAAATACAATTATAGGCAATGATGCAATTGAAACGTAAAAATCTTTATTTAAAATCTGTTTTGCGAAAGGTATTTTATATTTAAGTTTAGGTGTGTCATGAAAGTGATTAACGCTACTCAAATCATTAGAAGCAGTCTGAAATTTATTTAGGATATCGTGGCTGTGAAGACTCAGATTAATACATTCATAAATTATAAAGTCCTAGCTTGTAATCAATTAAATATAATATAGATCACAATCCAGAAAAATTAGTAATAGAAAAAAATGATTTTGTAATTCTTACTTTGATTAATT